>NMRB01002099.1:75947-87175 GCA_002633025.1 Notospermus geniculatus | reverse complement strand
CCCCCCCCCCCCAATAGTGGTACCGGTATTTTGATGGCAATGCAGTTCAAATGCCTAGGCCTAGGCCTACACTTGAACATGCAGGTCATCTGTTCTTCTGGGACATTAACCCTAACGAAGTTTCGGTCCGATTCGATTCTTAGCTTGGCTCCAGGTGGCCAAAAACAAGTCCTGCAACTTGGGAATGACTTGCCCCAGATGTTCGCTCATCCTCTCTGTGTCATAACACTATGTCAACGATTGAGCACATGGTCCATGGACCATTTCATTTGAAAGTTTTAATTGAAAAAACGGTATTATTGTGTGATTTTTTAGTTTTAGTTTTTCTAGGTTTGGAAAAAAAATTAGGGTCGGCATTTTTGGGAGGGTCGGTCGGCTGACCCGAAACAAGACATTTATTTTTTTAGGCCAATGTAGTTGACATGTAGTCCTTTCTGCATTGTATTAGCTCCTAATATCCGCTAGCTGCACCACGCTTCTTCATGATAGCCGGGACAACTTTCCTCAGGTGATAGATGTATGGTTAAAAAATTGGTCCGGTGTTGTAGTTGACATGTAGTCCTTTGTGCATTGTATTAGCTCCTAATATCTGCTAGCTGCACCACGATTCTTGATGATAGCCGGAACAACTTTCCTCAGGTGATAGACGTATGGTTGAAATTGGTCCGGTATTTTAGTTGACATGTAATCATTTGTGGACTGTATTAGCTCCCATCCGGTAGCTGCACCACGGTTCTTGATGATAGCCGGGGAAACTTTCCTAAGGCGTTAGATGTATGGTCGACATAGTCATAGTCGCCCAGTAATCCTTAATCCCTTGGACCAACTCATGTTGATTGCGAGGCTTCGCTGTCACTTCAAGGAAACTGAAAAGGAAATCAGCTCTTCAAAGTTAAAAAAAGTGAATCTGCATGAAATGATGATGTAATAACGAACATGTGTTCTTAATGTTCCCACATCATTATGTCTTGTAATGCAAAATGAGACCGAGAAAACCAAGAATACCGGCGAATTGAAATACGATGGTTCCTATGCTTGTTACACTGCCACACCCAACCATCAGGACTGACGTTCCTCTTCACAAATCCAAAGTGGTGTGACGTCAATGGTCACGTGAGGTTCAGAATTATTCAGTTGGTTTTGGAAGCTCCGTGTGGACGGACGCACTGCCACGCAGTGCGGAGCGGGCCTGCTCTTCCAACCGGCGGTGTTCTATTGTACGCAGGCATGTAGCGATACATGCATGTGTGCACTGGAACTCCAAGGAGGGTTTAGGGTTGTTGGTTGGTTTGGACGGTAATCCCTGCGCGGGGATCGGCCGGGAGGTCCTGATGCTATGTGTTCTTCAGGCATATGGTACGGTAATCCCTGTAGGGATAGGCCGGAAGACCTGATGCTGTGTGTTCTTCAGGCATGGACGGTAATCCCCAGGTGTGGGATAGGCCGGGAGGTCCTGATGCTATGTGTTCTTCTGGCATATGGTACGGTAATCCCTGTGGGATAGGCCGGAAGACCTGATGCTGTGTGTTCTTCAGGCATGGACGGTAATCCCCAGGTGTGGGATAGGCCGGGAAGTCCGCATGCTATGTGTTCTTCAGGCATTGGACGGTAATCCCTGTGTGGGATAGGCCGGAAGACCTGATGCTATGTGTTCTTCAGGCATGTACGGTAATCCCCAGGTGTGGGATAGGCCGGGAAGACCTGATGCTATGTGTTCTTCAGGCATGTTAGGGACGGAAATCCCTGCGTGGGATAGGCCGCGGGAAGACCTGATGTAGGTGTTCTTCAGGTATATTGGATGATAATCCCTATGTGGGGTAGGCCGGCAAGACCTGATGCTATGTGATTCTTCAGGCATGCAGGACGGTAATCCCTGTGTGGGATAGGCTGGAAAACCTGGTGCTCGGTGGGGCAGGCCGAAAGACCTAATGCTATGTTGGACAGGAAAGGTCATGATGAGTGATACTGCGAGGAAATGCGATGCTGCGGGACCATCTGGCATTTCAGTAATCCCTGCGGGAAGGAGGTGCAGGATCCGTTGTGGGTTCATGATTTTATGAGGCATAATATACATGTAGTAGATTTGAAATAATACGGGATGAGGAGAAGGAGGCAAGTAAAGGGGGCGAGAGAAGCATATCAAATGATTCGGGGTAGGCGACGAGGGAAATCACGTCTAGAAGAGGGAGCAGACGAAGGGAGGTAGCAGCATTGACCTTGTTGTACTATATAGGATATTCATAGGATTAGTAAACTTGTATTGCATGTTGTAAAGTACACACATGGCGGAATTAAGGATTTAGGTTCAGAGGCGTGACGAAAGGTGTAGGAGACATATGAATAAACCTGAGCTAACCAAAGAAGTGTATATATAATCCGTTACATAATAATCGCAGCTGATTTAGTTTTCTGGAATGTTCGTCTTTTTGGTGGGTCAAGCGTGGTCGCTGTTTTTGTTTCGGTTGTGCGTGAGCACTGAAGGTTACATAACACGCGAGGGATTGGATTGACGTTAACCCCAGCGTTACAGGAATCAGGAAACAGGGGAGGCTACAGGGACAGTAGGTTAGGTCCCGTGAATCGGTTACAGGACATTGACAGGGAGACAGACAAGTAGCCTCACTCTCTACTCTCATTTCCCAAGGGGCAACTGATCCCTGGGAGTGGGGGGAGGGAGCCGCCCGGGTTTGGAGATCATTTGGATTTTGTTGTTGAATGTGCGTGATACATTGTCGTGGGAGAACGTGGAACTAGTCAGGCAGCGTCAGAACTTCGATTGCCTGGTGGCCTGGGTGGCACCCCCGCCCACTCCTATGGTGATCTGTTGCTGCCGGATTGCTATTGGCACAAGGCGCGTGACTGAAGGCGAGGTTGATATCCTAATTGATGTTCGTTTTATGAGATTGTTCAGGCGAAGTTTTAGGCGGTTGTTGACGATCTGTTCGAAGTTTTCCGAGGGCAGACTGTAGAGTTATCGGGCGATAGTTCTTCGGGTTTGAGTGGTCTTAATACGGGTATTTGATTACGGAATCAGGATTCTGGTTCTTGCTTTCCATGCATCAGGGAAGTAACTGACATGTAGACATATTTTTCGTGTATCCGGCGAGATACCGCAAGGTTAAGGGGTGGCTTTCCTAATGTGAATAAATTTGGGATGTTTGCTTCTTTATGGGTGTTAAGCGTGTGCAGATAAAATATGGGAAATTGTCTGAAAGCGGTGAGTAAGTATACCAGTGGTCTTGTCAAGGTTAGGAGGTAATGCACAGTAGATGTTGTCAATTAGTCGCACTGTCGGCAGTAACGCGAGTTGGCCGAGTAATGGAGGGTATGAGTGTGATGGTACATGTATTAAAAAATTCTTCAGAAACAGAACGGGAATTTAGTAGCAGGCCAATACTGTAAATAATCTCCATTAAGTATGAGGTTGCATTTATTAGAATCAAATTGTGAGAGAACCTGTGATAGGTCATTTCTAAAATTACTGTGTGATTCGGTGTTGGTCCAGGGAGGCTGGTAGATATTTTCCAAGTTAGACTGAACTGTTGGTGAGGTGTGTTTTAGATTTAATTTCGAGAAAGCGACATTCCCAACGATTGGGAAGATTATTGCTGTCAATAACTTTTGTATTTGTACGATTCGTGGATATAAATAGCGAGGACCGAGGCCCGATCGGACCAGGGAAACCGATTTCAATTGATGGCAGGGGTTCGACGTCATGTAATCTGACAAGGTTAATTTTCATTAATCCTGATTGCTCGGCGGCCAAGTGTCCCTTGCATATTGAGATTGGGGAGGTTGGGAGTGCCTCAATATGAAGAGACACTTGGCCTGGGGAGGCCATTCGGGGTGGAACCGGAACGGCCAACAGACCAAGTGTGTCGGGGAAGAACTATTTCGTCTTCCCAATCTGAATACCGACAGTGCACACATTTGATGGCACACCACTTTGGATACTTTATAATCCAAAGTGGTGTGACGTCAATGGTCACGTGAGGTTCAGAATTATTCAGTTGGTTTTGGAAGCCCCGATTTGGTGAGGTGAGCCGGCAAGCGAGGTAGGATGCTATGGTCATAGTATGTCATGTATCCAGAGATAAGGGGTCCAGCCGACAATAGATTCGGACGGATTCAGGGGGCAGGTGCGATAAACCGGACACTACGTACAGGAACTTCTGGCTTGTTCAAGAAACCCACCCGCCCCACCCATGTCAGGAACAGGCGCCGTCGGATGTGTGTAAATGTGTCGGTACGAACTATTTCGTCTTCCCAATCTGAATACCGACAGTGCACACATTTGATGGCACACCACTTTGGATACTTTATAGTTTGTACGGGTGTACACAGTTCGTGCAAACCATAAAATCAGCCTCTCCTGAAGCCATCCATGAATTGCTTCCCTTTCGGCTGACATTAGTCGAAAGAAATTCCATGGATTGGTAAAATCTCCGAAATCGATGCTGTCTGTGGCACTTTTTGCTTTGCGGAAGTTTCCCGCGGGTCCGCCCGACGGTTTCATAGACGCCATCATCAAATGCGTACAGGTAGGCCTATCGGTGTGTTTGTCCCTTGAAAAACTGACTTTTGGCCATATCTCATCGGCAGTAAATGTTACGATGTTTCAAGGTTGTCTAAATATCTATGCTGCAAGTATCCTGTACATTCCTGCTAAAATTTTAGTCCCAACGAACGTCACGTGTGGCCATCTTGAAAAATAGAATTTTTGACCAGGCGACCTAGACAGAAAAGCAGTTTGTTGTATTCATTGTATTCAGAACTCCTTCTTGGTGCCATCACCAGAGTTTATGTCATTGACTGATAATACTGATCAGATAATAAAAATACTTCTTGGTGTGTTCAGCTTTTATCTTATCTGTACTGATCCTTCAACATTCACCATGAGAGTCGCAGTTTCACACTTAACCATGGAGACTTATCACAGAGGTGAGCACAGTGTTCCTGGCCATTTCATTCTTTATAAGATGTCTTCATGTCATCTGTAGCCATCACGTAAAGCAGGTACGGCCGCACAAAAATGCGCCCAAAATAGGCCTCTTGAAAATCGCCGGTATGCCCTCATCCTGGAAATTGAAAACCCTGCTCTGGGTATTTTATCCACGACTGGCATGAATGGCAATTGGATGAAAACTGCCTTGATTAAGGATTTCTCATCAATTATAATCCTTATGAATACACCAGGATACTCAGCGATAATTTTCTCGAACTCTCTCACAAGGGAATCCAACCTTGAACCATCCGTTTTTTCATTACACAAATGTGTTTTTAGATTTTTAACATCAATTGCTGTTACTGGTTTGCCTGACATTTCTTGTACAGTTTTTCTAAAACCTCCTGGTGGTACTTGCAAATTGTGCAACACTCTGGCAACGTTCCTGATGGCTTGATCCAGGACACGATTTTCTGGGTAACTGGTGAATGTGTTCTCGTTGGGTTCATGGTTCACATGGGTATCCGACAGAGCCACGACGTGGAGTCTACTGGTCGTGTGATCTGCCTTGACATGTTCGCTGGGCACTTCATCTTGTAAGTTCTGGAAACAAATTTTAAAAAAAAATGGTAATGCCTGTTCACAACATCAGATAGAAATAATCTTCTGGCAGTGGCTCGTCGATGTCTATGGTCAAGGCCACTGTAATAAAAATATAGAGTAGGGCCTACAATGCACTTCAAGATGGCCACTGTTGCAGCTACAATGTATAGGCCTAGGTCTTTTTGTTTCAAGTAAAGCCGCCATTTGCAATGCAGGTCTCAGTCTCAATGCACAGTTTTCGTGAAGTGTCGCTACACATTTCGCAGGCGGCCATGTCGATTTAGAGGAATCAGAGGAATCGGAGGAATCAGAGGAAAATTCAGTCTGCAGCCCATCAGTCACACACAATCACATGACTATCATGTACTAAATATATAAACACAGCCACGTGGTTGTGTAAACGTCATAACAGCTTTAGTGGAACTTGCAATTCGGCACTTTTCTCCTAAAGTGCTGGCTTTCGGCCATCAAGTCATTTTAACTGTTTTATCACCAACCTGGATGATGATGCGTTTATTATAACAACTCAATAGCCAAGGAAATGTTATGAATTAAATATTCTGATAATTTTATATTTTATCTTATGGTGATTTTCTGGATTTTCCAGCCCGATTCCTCTGATTCCTCCGATTCCTCTGATTCCTCTAAATCGACATGGCCTTCGCAGGCGTATAATGCACCTTCAGTGTCACTGGTGGTTTTTGTATCCTGACTGAAAAAATGAAAATCCCGTCAAAAAAGATGGAAAAGGGGGCAATCGCCCTTCAAACAATATTTTTAGGCAAGCCCCCAGCCTAGCCCATCGCACCTGTTAGAGCCACCGTCGAATAGAGCGACCATTTTGTTGTCAATATCAGTAATAATGCCGTGTCGCTTGACGAGGCTTATAAGAAGTAGTCAC
This sequence comes from Notospermus geniculatus, assembly GCA_002633025.1. Taxonomy (NCBI): domain Eukaryota; kingdom Metazoa; phylum Nemertea; class Pilidiophora; order Heteronemertea; family Lineidae; genus Notospermus; species Notospermus geniculatus. Next base: position 80,726 of record NMRB01002099.1, on the reverse strand, counting down.
ATATCTTAAAATTCCTCACCAAATGAACAATCAAATATTAGAAAATCCATAAGCAGGAGATGCACTCTGTACGATGATATTGTAAACTGATGCTTCTTCAGTCATGATGCCCTTTCCTTCTTTTCTCCTCCATAGATTCTAACATGGTGAAATATGAATTTTTAAAAAATTATGAAACTTTTATCAAGAACAGCTTCATTATTCTTGGTTAGTTGGCAAATAAAAAGAAAGGGCGGTGTGCACGGATACACTGTCAAGGGCATTTGCTGGTCAAATATCTTCGCCTATTTTCGGTATTTCTAATATTGATGCGTTCACAAATACAAAAGAAATCAATATCATTCCCTTTGTGCACAACGTTTATCATTTGAAGCGCAAATGAACTGGAAATGGTGTAACGTTGTCATTGCACCATAAGGTCACAGGTCAAGGTCACCGTCAACCAAATAGGGTCACTTGAATTTGGAAGACGACACAAATCATGCTTTGCTTCAATAATCATCTCATTCTGAAATTCTTTCTGTAAATCAGGAACCAAAGGACTGGTGTAGCCGTAGCAACTTTCTGTACATTTCCAGTCTTAAGTAGATTCGATAGTGTTTCCACATCCATGAGTCTAAGTTGTGTATCTGGTGAACCATTCTTGAACGAGCTGGATGCATCATCAGTTGACTCAATAATTTCTTTTGCTCTTTTCACAGTTTCCTCATCATCTTCTATAACAGTGCTCTTCGCATATCCATAATCACTCTTGAAATCTAGCCTTTTCTTTCGTTTATCGGGAATCTGAAAGAAATGATACATTTTGGCAACATGCAGCGATATCAGGTCAACAGCAAGCAAAAATGTTAGTTACTGTGCTCCAGTCATGCATCGTAAGTGCACACAAACCACACAACCTTAGGACACTTTTACTTATGCCGAGGCAAATATGACTGCGTCATACCTTACTCTACCTTTCTGCAGGTTCTGGATGCTGACAATCAAGAATTAACTTCGCCACCGACAGGCGCACTGCCTCGGCAACAGACATTCTGCTTCTTTTTTGTCGAAGAACCTCATCTGTTGCAGGTGTATCTTTTCCTCGGTGATGTCCTTATCCACCAAGAACACCTCTGTCTTGTCCACTGGCTGTGATATTACACTCTTCACAAACAATTCAATTGTAGAATCCTGTGTAATCTTCTGACGTTACAATCATGTGGCAGACAGGTTCACTCATGCCAAAACGATCCTCTACCGTTCAGGTGAAAAGTAGTAGACACACTTCTGTTAAGCTGATGTATGCATCAAAATCCTAATCCGCCTGTCAGTATTTGTCATCATTCCTGCGAAGACTGTCGGGGACGGATGCTTCTCTGAATAATCTTTATGCACAAACATTGGGTGTGGGAAGCTAAAGTATGTGGCGTAAAACGGTCCGACTTTGTAGGTCATATCAATCCCGAGTCAGTTGTGACTTCAATTTTGATGACGCCGTGCAGCATTCCTTCAGCCAGTACTCCGCATTTCCTGACATTGCAAATGTATTCGGGTGTATTCGAATTTCGAATTTTTTGTCCCGTTTTTCAGAGGCAGACATGAAGTTTACGTTTTTTTAAAGAAAAAACGTGGCGGTCCAAGCTGGCGATTAATTAAGAGAATTTTGTGCGCTGATTGGAACTCATTCATACAGAGCAAGAGAAGTTCTGACCTCCCAGCTGTTTTTTCTTCCCTAACTGCATGCTTTAAGTTTTTTAATTCCTAGTTTGTGATTGTTTTGTTTGAATATTACCGAATTCTATCTCGTAGTACGTGTATATGATTCGGTACTTTCAATCTGGCACGTTCGCGGTGTTGGGCTACTGGATGGTGGTGCCTCTGGTGGTGACGAAAAAGGCAGATGCACTGGTCTATTATCGCTCCTGTCAGTATTGTACAAAGTGGTATATGAATCCTCAATCCCAAAGGAGAAATGTGAGGTGTTGTTTAGATCCGCACATTCATCATCATTGAAAAGGAGACCAAGGTGAGAAGGATGCGAGGATCATGTCGACTACAAATTGGCATTGGTTGTGGCTGAAGTAGGTTCTGCTACGGGCATGTCAGTGGTACATGTTGTCGGCTTGGCTGATGGGATGCTGGCTGGTGTGGTACCTGTTGTCGGCTTTGGCATGTTGGCTGGTGCGGTACGTGTTGTCATGGCAACTGGATACGACTTCCATGTATTTTTGGGAATCATTGGGCCGAATTCATGTGCTTTTTCTGGGCTTTTTCTTGAAGAGGTATTTATAAAATCTCGCTTTTGCTTCATAGAACAAGCAACTCCCTATAAGAATAAGCAGAAGCTTTGTCTTGCGAGCATTACCTTGGCTTTATAAAAAAAGGGCATTAGGATAAGCAATTGATTATGAATATGTTTCTGAGCAAAATCTTTGGGTTGTGCTTCTCCTTGACAAGCAAAAGCTTCGCCTTGGGGCTTTGGCCTGTAAGCTTTTGCTATGTTTTATAAATTCGGCCAATTGCATTTCTGGCAGCTTTGATGACATTCTCTCTTCGCGTAAGATGGGCAGGCCATAGAACACAACGTACTCTCATTCAGTGTCCCACTAATTTGCGGGAACAACTTTCTTTTTTCCCACAGGAGGGGCTAAGCTCCAAACACGAAGTACTTAATTGCCGCCATAGGTGTAGCTGCTGAACCTGTATTGGATGGAAATATTTCATTGAAAAAAAAATACATCAAAGCACATGCAGGAAATGCAACAAAGTTTTCCTATTCAATGCATAATTTTCCTCTTTGGACCAATGTTCGGTGTACAAACACACAAACATTTCACAGGAGGACTTTCAATCATGCAATAGTAAACGTAAATTTGATTGCATTGCACCAAACAGCTCAACCCGCAGCACTTGAAATAATTAGTTATAATTCACAATCAGCAATATTTACAGATGAATGTCCTCTGGTGCAGTATGTTTAGATCAGGATTATCTATATTTATGCATAGGGAGATTGGACAGTGATCGCTCAGTTCTTCGAAGAGTTCGTGAACCTTAAAATATTTGATGCTACTAAAAGTGCTATAATGTGCCAGTGCACAATCCATCATACGGTTGTGACCCAACGTCACATTAATGAACGACTCCAAATCATGTACACATCTGTGTATGGCGTACCATTTGCTACGTTTGAAAAATGTGACTGTCTCTGATACTTTCGTAGAACCCAACGTCTCCTTTTTGCGGATATAACCACCCATACTAGTAGTTCTGCAGTCTGCAGTCTGCAGCCTGCTGTTGTTTGATTTCCAAAGCATTTACAAATGCAAGGTTCCGAATGGCATGGGAATTCTGACAGATTTGCTTCACTGTCAATATCCCAAACAAAGGACTTCTGCAGAGTAAGTTCCTGAATATGCTCACCATGATACTGACTCACCAGTTTCTTTCCCTTGGCTGTGCCAAGTATGGAGGCTTTCTTAATACACAGAGCTTAAAATTTCCTCCCCCTTCCGCAAATGGTGTACATGTATCGAGTTATTCAAAAAAACATCCCATTATTTGAGAATGTCGTCGCTCCTAGCTTGCAGTTTATTGGCCGTATCAGAGCTGTCATAAGGCATAATTTTGATAAAATTGGAACCTTTGAATGATCTCTTATTTACTCGTTCAAAGTATGCGTCTTTTTATTTAGCAGCTTCCATCATGCACTTCTCCAGTGGTGGGGTTTTTGTTGGGCCCGTTAGTGGCAGATGGAAAGAAACAGTTGGTCGCCGATCGACATACATGTAGTTGTCCATTTAAATGTTCCACTTTCAGTGAAATAGATTCCACCACTGTTCATGACGTGTACAGCAGTACACTGTACTTACAACAAGCTTTTCATGCTTTAGGTGAAATTGGGGTTCCAAGTGATTGGGGTTGTCATCTCCTCCACCATCCACACTGATGAAATCCACATCCTTTTCTCGACCGTTGCTTTGGAAAAATACCGTCTTGAACTCTGGGTTGGCCCACAGCAACTCAAGGTCTGCCATATGCTGCACTGTAGGTATTGATCCAACTAGACAGATCTATTTAACAGCAGCAAACATGTCGTCTGCGTTTTTGGCAGCAGTAAAGCACTGAGATGTAGCCTGCAGCAAAAATTAGTTTTTATTTGTGAAGTCTGTCCTTGTGGCAAGGTCAACCCCCCTTTTTTTACCGTGAGGGATTAAAACTTGGATGATGTGGTAAGGGTGTCGAGACGAAATCCAGCTGCGTCATCGCGGTTCATGTAGGACACATTGCTGTTGTTATTCAGCTGCAGAGCCTCAAATGCTTTGTAAAAAGAGTTCGATCACTTTTCATCAATGTTTATCTTTATGTCGAACGCTTTCCTTGCTCTCTTCGACACCACATTGGCTGCAGATTTGTACCTCAAACTGTTTTTTATGAGTGGCTCTTCCTGGCAAGACAAAGTTCGACCATGGTGCCATGACTATTAGGTTTCCTAATTTTGCAAGAGATGGCTATACCCAATCTTTCGATTGTCATTTTCTGACCTACTTTTCTCCTCTCCCATGTCAATACCCCAGAACGTCTCCATTTATCTGCCCCAACACTGGCATTCCTGACTTCTTCTATTAACAATCCTATCTCTGGGTGCCTGCTCAGAATATTTATTGTGCTCTGTAATATCTGACTCTTGAGATTGCGCTCTCCCGCTATTTTACGGGGTGCAAGTCTTCTTGCTTTTTCTCCTTCAGATATTTCAGCTTCTTTATTACTTTTCTCTGAAGGTCGGGGGGGGGGGGG
>NMRB01002099.1:12878-30291 GCA_002633025.1 Notospermus geniculatus | reverse complement strand
TCATGCGCTAGAATGATTCCCTAGCAAATAGAATTGATTTTCAAACAGGACAAATCAATTTCAGGACGATTGACTTCTCTGTATATCATTATTTGCCTTGAGAATGAATCAATTTTTCAACCAGTGAACAATTTTTGTATCTGTAACCAGTCCCACTCCTTATTATCTAATCTTCACTAAATCAATACCCTGGGTGTACTTTCGGGAGCCGAACATCACCCAGCATCGTAGTACGACAAACTGGATTCGAGGTTGTCTCGCCCGTGACTGGCTGAAGAATGTCATGAACACCTACAGTACGTTGCACAATTGACCTCCCAGAATCCGCGTACCTCCCTCGGACGTGGCGCGGAAGGTAACCTTCAGTTCATCGCGGATGGTACGGGTACGTCACGCGTCTCTGTTGCGTGACGTCGGGTGAATGACGTTACGTCTTCACTGCATGCCTTCCATGACGCCGCGCCACATCCTAGGAAGATACGAGGATGGTACGAGAATGACGCTGCATGTGGTACGCGGGTGGTGTGCGCCGCGGAAGGGAGGTCAATTGTGCAACGTACTGTACACTCAACAAGTACCGCGGCGCGAGACCGCGAGATTCCACGGGATTTCTAAATAGGACTCGTTCCTAGGCACAGATTGCGGAAGCTGGGTGATGTTCGGCTACCGAAACTACACCACGCTTCTGCCGCCGAGAAGACGGCCGAGTGTGTTGCCATCTATTTTATAAGCCGCCAACAAAGGTTTGATAAAGCCTAGATTGCATCTTCGATAATCGAAGGCCGATCTGCTCACCACTGCGTTACATCGCACATCACCCTTCGATAAATTGACCGGTGTAGTAGAAACCATTGCAAGGTGATACAGATTGCCCGGTGGGGCAATAAAAAACGGCCAAAGGCCGTTTTTTATTGCCCACCGGGCAATCTGTATCTAGGGCAGTAGTTTTCACTACAACTATCATAGATCAGAATGCCCGCTGATACAGAATGCCCTGTGTCGGATTTCATGCCTTCACTGATCGTATTCAAGCGGATCGCCTCGTCTACATGTATTTTGACGACAAAAGAAAGAAAAATTCGGTCCGCTGCCAGCCGTCCCCAGTGGGTGTGTGGGTTTAGGCCTGTGTACTAATGACTTTCTTTCCTTTCAGATTTCGACTCCCTTGACCGTAGGTTCGAACCCCGCTAGTAACCATTCTTTATTTGAAATTGTTATACAAGTTATAAACGTTATTAACATAACATATCATCATTTAACTGCTAATTTCATGTCTTCCAACAGCAAGCAATACACATTTGTTTATTATCTTCAACCACCCTCTTTTTTGGGATTCTTTTGAAATTAATGAAATTTTTGTTGTGCGCTTCATTTTTTTGCTGTGTGTTTTCAACAATATACATGTTGTTCTTATTGCGAATATTCTTTTTAATTCCAAGTTTGGTTCAAAAAGGCACCCTGCCCAGAAATTACGACATTGTGATATTCTAAACCAACACACTCAGGGACCTGACGTGGAAGTTGTAAATCCTAACCCTAACCCCAAGCCTAACCCTAACCACTCCTGAGTCTCAACCCTAATGCGGAAGTTGTAAATCCTAACCCTAACCCCAAGCCTAACCCTAACCACTCCTGAGTCTCAACCCTAATGCGGAAGTTGTAAATCCTAACCACAACCCCAAGCCTAACTCTAACCACTCCTGACTGTCCACCCTAACCCTACCCTACCCTTTGGGGATCAAACCCCTCCTGTAGTGAGGCGGGTAGTGTACATGTATAATAGGTGGGTTAATCCCTTGCGTAGATTCGAACACAGTAAAACAGATGCTGAGAGCGACACAAATCCCAAACTCGCTATATCCTTGGCTTAACCAGTGCTATCTACCTTCCACTGCGTCACAGTGCTTTTATATAGTAAAGAGAAGGATTCGTCCAACGAATTTGAAGAGAGCCTGAATGCATTCTTGTACTTAATGAATGATTCAGCTACAAAATACATTGTGTAGTCCTATTTATAGACGATTTGTAGACGATTGCGGATTCTGCACAACAGTAATAGCTCACCTGAAAATCTTCTAAAAATCCATTCATTCGTTTTTTTAAGAAATATCAAACTAACCACTCAAAATGTGCCCAGTGTTCAGGCCTTTTCAAAATCATGCTGGACTCCCAGTCTGAGTGAACAGAGTCAATTAGTTTCTCCTTAATCACAATATTCCAAAAAAAGGTCAGGCGACGAAAATAAAGATGAAGTTCTATGAAATGAGGATGTTATTAAAGCATCAATACAGTTGAGGTGCAGAATAGACAAACTGTACAATGCGTGAATGGTGTGTAGGCCTACATGCATATAAAGATGCTATTATATGAAATATCCCGACGGAGATTCGATCCTGGTACCTAGAGAGCTGAAAGAGAAGAAACGAACGCATTAAACCGCTACGCCAATGAGGCGAACAGGACGACCCGCCTTTTTTCACGGTGAAAACAGTGCACAATGCGCACGCCAACAATAGCCAGGAAACTCGTTGTCACCACAATATTAGGGAGGTTTCGCAAGTGCCCGGATAGGCCCTACGACGACGTTTATCTATTGTGTGGGTATACCCAAACAATAGATAAACGTCGTCGTATGGCCTAACCGGGCGCTTGCGAAACCTCCCTAATATTATGTTATTCGACACCTTTCGTCATCTCTAGCTAGGGCAAAAAATTTCAGTTTTCTAAGATGAAGCCTAAAATTCGTTGCCCAGGGAGGGCAAATATAATCAGGACTTTATTGCCCTATCGGACAACTAATATCGGAAATTTTTAGTACAGGATGCCCGGCCGGGCATCCTATGTGTAGGGCAGTCTGATCTATTACACCGTTCTTGAGTTATGGTCCGGAATGCTAAAACCATGGAGGTATAAAATAAGAACCAAGACGTCTTCGTGGCGGCGATATTGAATATCGGGTCGCAGCCAAAATCGATAGGGAACCTCCCCTGATCCACCCCATTACATCACGCAAATATGCCCCCATCTCAACTTCGTTGGAGGGGGCATAATTAGAAAGAATTGTGTGATTAGGCCGACCGAACTATTTCTACATGCGCGCCGGCAAAATCCAAAATGGCGGCCTTCCACCTAGGCTAGTGGTGAAATGAGGCACGATATTTTCGCCGCTAGTGTCAGGTGTGCTGCCATGACTGCGCAACTGCATTGCGCGAGACTCCCATCATGGCGTGTCACCGGCCTGTATATTTAGATTCGAGAAGTGGATTTCAAACTCGATTTGTGAAGTAAATAAGGATGGGATTTTACTGAATTCACTCGGATATGGTGTATCGACAATAGACAGATTGCCAAAGTCGGCCATATTGGACCGAAAGGCAATAACAAACACTGAATGTACAGTGAATGTATACCATTGATGTACAGCATGTTTTAAAATGTGCAAAAACATAAAAGTTTGCCATGAAAATGTCTCAGATAACATAACCATCAGTAATAATACATGTACATTATTATCCACTAAGCCATGGCTTACTTTTGGTAAAATAGTAATTCAGAAAAGAAAAAACAGACTTTTGTTGCTTAACCAACCTTGGATCCAGGTTTGTGAATCATCATGATTCCACACTGTCGGATAGGACCAACACACCTGGAGCTGAGGTTTGGCATAAACAAGGCATAATAAAAGTCTTTTAAAACTTTTTGTGGGAAATATCTGCAAACATATCGGCCTGGGCATGGTTCCTAACACATGTAGCACTGCTGAGGAGGTGTTTATTTTGTAACTTTTCATGAAAGTTTGGTGTAATTGCAGGTTTTAAAACATGCTGTATATCAATGGTGTACATTCACTGTACATTCAGTGTTTGTTATTGCCTTTTGGTCCAACATGGCCGACTTTGGCAATCTGTCTATAGCTCAACAACACAGGAATACAATATTGTGGATTTTCGCCCTGGTTTGTGAATTAACAGTGTCCGCACGGAATTCGGCGCGGAGGTACTCCACAGGGAATGTATTGGGCAATCTGAGACTCTGTATGCGCGCTATGTAAAAGTCAGTTTGTAAAAGCAAAAGCGCAGCATCAGAGTCCCAGTTACTGAACCTAGTGTCATAGGTCATCTCACCTAGGGGTATATATGTACCAAGTTTCAGATCAACAGCCCCATCGGTTACGAAACGTGCCCTGCTAACGGACACGACGACCACGGACGACGGACACCGCATGACGACTATAGCTCACTGGTGAGCTAAAAATCCACCGTGCGGATTGAGAGGGTCGAATGAAAAAATTTGACCAAAAAGTTCGACAGAAAAATTGGATCATGTAGATTGAGCATTAGACAAACCCACCTTCGACCAAAAAGCGTTCCGAACTTTTTCCTTACTGACATTTTTCACGGTCTTTTATTCCTCATGCAAGTCTTCATGTCCCATTCGTTTGAACAGATTTCTTTGGCGTGCAACGCAAAATAAAGCTTGCAGGGCAAAACAGGGGTGTATATGTGTGACCAGGTTAAATGCCACTTATCACTTTTTGGAATAAGTTCCAGGTCAGCGAGTTTTCTCAATTCCTCTTTTGCTCACAATCCGTGACAAGTACATGTAAAGTGGCCACCTGTGGAACTTGTTATCAGACTGGGCCGTCACGCGGTACCGTGATTCGCGCTTTACCGTGATTCCGTGGTGAAAAGAGGAAGTGGATCGAATGTGGCGCAACCGCTCAATTCGTATAAATGGATGCCCTTTGGTACAAAGGTGGCCGATATCAATGTCAATCTATGTGAGGAAACTCAGCCCTTCCCAGCGTATACTTAAGGAGATATTAGCTCTGTTACAACCTACCCCTGTTACAACTAGCCCCGGTCTCCCCTACGTACTTCAAAGAATCAAGACCTAGTTTTCAGCACACAATGAAAAAACTGCAGGCAGAGCTCTAATGTATTCAGATAGAGCATAGTACCGGTACATTTTACACTACACTAACGTCGGAGGACGTAAGCAATTTCTGAATTCAATACAGTGTGGCTTTTTAATGTCATTTTTACTGCTGCGACTGATTTCCTTTAATGCTGGCGTTGGATTGAGTGCGTGGATTTGGTGTAAAGGACCTTTGAGATGCCAGGTTTAAACCTTGCTTTTAAGTTATCCGACATTGTTGCATAAAGTTTACATAATTATGCTATCGGGGACACAGGTTTAACCTTCGTCTTGATCTTGGCATAATCACTTATTGTCCACAGACACTTGATAGTCTTTGTCGTTGAAGTCACTTGATAGTCTTTGTCTTTGAATAATGTGTATTTCTGTCCAACTCTCCGACACACCATGGATTTCGATGCAATTCTAGAACATTTGGGATCGTTTGGGAAATACCAGATAATTCTTTATTTCTTCATGGGATTGCAGACGATGTGTACTGCCATGATGAATCTCAGTGCTGTCTTCTTCCTTTATGCCCCGGCTTACAGGTACCGTAACTACCTATTGCCCGCCATCTTGACTACCAAAACTTGTGACATCGCTACGCCCTCCGACTACACTCGCATAAACGCGGTATAGCCTAGCCTTCTGACGTAGCCAATACACGAGGGGTACGAGGATGGTGCCCACCGCCTTTCCCACAATGTTTTGCGAGGATTCTTCCTCCTCGAACAGCTGGAGTGAATTATCGCTAAACGTTGTCACGAGTGAGTTTTCGCAACAGCCTCCCTACTACTAGTACGCTTATGGCAAGCTGATTGTTCAGTTTTATACATGTATCTATATTTTTGCAATGAAACCTAGTCTTATGGTTAAAAAAATTTTGTGGATAAAATATAACGTTTTGACAAAAACTCCGTTTTCACCTAAAAAAACTAGTTTTGAAAAAAAACTAGTTTTTTCCCGTTGTAAAATATACCCGGTAGGTTTTTATCATTAATTTTTATCGACAAAAAAGTTTCCGCACTGAAATATCCAGTTATTCCATAGAACTAAGTTTATCAGTCAAGAAGCCTATTTTTTAAATAAAACCAAGTTATGCCATAAAAAGTAGGTTTTTGATAAAAACCTAGTTTTTATTGAAACTTACCTCTTTAAACCTCGACCCCACTGACCAATATGATTCCGTCGGTACCAGGTTGGCAAAATCCCGTCCCCAGTAGTGCTGTGCGTGCAACCACATACATCACAACCCACGGGCCCGAGGTTCCTATCATCGTCCCATTATGATAACGAAATGGTATACATAGGGACGAGGTAGAAAATACAAGTTTTGTGATCAGCCAGGTTTTTGTACGCCGTTTGTCAATTTATTCAAGAAACTTATATTTTACACGAGAATACTGGTTTTGTTGAAGAAAAACTAAGTTTTTTCTATAAAACCAGGTTTTAAAGCGGAAATGTAGGTTTCTTGGCTATTTGTCCAGTTATTGCCGAAAAACTGGGACTTTTTAAACAAAAAAAAATTAAAACATATTTTAGCGTAAAAAACTTGGTTTCATTGAAGAAAACTTGTTTTTTTGCATAAAAACCAGCTTTTATTGTAAAAATATAAGTGTTATGTAAAAAAACTATATCTTATCCACAAAAACTAAGTTTTTTAACCATAAAACTAGGTTTTATTGCAAAAACATAGGTTTGTTTAATAACTGGACAATCCGCTTGCCATAGCGCTTATCTTTTGTTCGTGTATACTCAGACAATAGAGAGCTTTCGCAAAGCCCCGGAAACGCCAACACGAACGCCGTCATACCCATTGTTCGATAGCACCGAACAAAAGGATAGACGTTCGCGTTGGCGTTTGGGGGGCTTTGCGAAAACTCTCTAATAGAAAATCGTAACCTCAGTGTAATGGTACGTAAATCCGTGCGATTGCGAAATCTCTACTATTGACCTGCGATCCACTGATTTTGGCTTTGCGATTAGATTGCGGCGGGGTCTTTTTGACAAGACTTATTTCCCGTCTTTCAGATGTGCCATCCCTGATCTTAAGAACGATACATACGCGATACAGGACGCCAATCATGAGAGACTTGTCAACAACNACCCCCCGTTTGGGCTTTGGGCTTTTAAAGCTCGCCACCTCCGTCGAGCTACGCTCCCCCCCTTTCTGTCAACCCTGGATCCAGCCCTGGTTCTGGATCCGGCCCTGGTTCAGAAGAAGTTCCCGCCGCTTGGGCAGAGCATGAGCTACTTCGCGGGAGACGGCGCCACCCACGTACCGTCAGCGAAATGTTTTTTCCACATGAGTTCGGGACACCAACCTTATCTCATTTGCATACAGCCAATCAGGGCTGTTGTTGACGTAAACAGTTGGAGGAGCACGTGTACATTCGGAACACTTCGGGACTTTCCGTCATGCTTCGGAAAATCTTGCACAGTTTCAAGCTCTAAGTTGAGAATGAGCACGTGTATTGGTTTTACTATTAGAATGTTGTGGTTTGAAAAGTAATGGAGGCATGCTGCAGATCCTTACGCATGTAGGCCACTATTTGGTTATTTTTGTATGGTGGAGGTACCTATTTTCGAGGGGTCCCTAATTTCGCGAATTCGTGTTTTTTACCGTTTTCTCTCGCGTTGATGGCTGTCAGTGACGTAATTCGCCACAGATATTTCACTTTGGTCCAAAACACGCAGAATGCGCCGAAACAGACAGGTGAGTGAATGCAAAAGAATTAAATTTTCGTCAGACACTCTCTATTTGTTCTAGTTATTATAATGGAACACAATTCCCGCCAAGGGGCCTTCCCAGTAGGCACCGTACGCATGCGTATTCCGGATTCGCGAAAATAGGTACCTCCGCCTGGAATCTGACCCAATTTGCCGTCTCCCATTCGGCGCTGCATTTGGATGCTGCCGAAAGTAAATATTGCGATAAAATCCGAACTGAATCATAGAAGAGCACCATTTTTTTCATTTTACACGGTGTTTAATTGTGTCCTTGCGATATTCGTGAAGCAGTCGCGGCGATCGCCGTAAGACCCGCGAAAACTGGTACCGTCATCATACATGAAATAAAATTTTTGATTAATGGAAATATATGACCATGATGACTCTATCTGATTATTGTGTTTCTGAAATTTTCTGAAGAGGACACTCTGAAAACTGATGAAATAGGACTCCGAATTAGAGAGCAATTATTCCGCCTCCTCAAAAGTTGGACTAGGCCTACTTTTGAAGCGAGGGGGCGACTTGATCCCCAGCAGATCAAACTGCACTGTTTTTGATAGATATTTTGACTAAAAAAGTACTTTTGGCGACTTTTAATCCCCCATCTATTTTTGGGGTGAAAATTTGGGCCAAAATCACCCAAATCGCCCCAACTGTCAGTCATCCCTATGGAAAACATGGATGTTTACATAATGTTATTTTTTGCTTCTGGGGGGATGTCTACCCACCACCTGAACAAATTGAATTGCATGTATTTCAGGACAAATGTGTCCAATGAGGCAAATGGCATTAAACTGTCCACCTGACAAAGGAAAAAATGTACCAAAATAATTCTGTGGCCTACCAAAAATCTGTGGTACATTCCCCTTTAATCGTCATAATGCGGATTTATTGAACACTGCCACCTATCATCCAACGAAACAATTTATTTGGGTAAGTTGCGCACGTGCTCCACCACGTTTACGTCAACAGCAGCCCTGATTGGCTGTAAGCAAATGAGATAAGGTTGGTGTGCCGAACTCATGTGGGAAAAAAAATTTCGCGTGCCGTCAAGATGCACATGCATACGGGTGACTCCATGACCCGGAGCACGGGATCTACGACGACCCGTTGCTGTGCGGTGAGCACTGCTCTCCCGATCCGGGTGATCTCAGTGCACGGGTCGGAGCATACCGCGCACGCTTCGTACTGATCTGTACTCCCGCACCGGCGAGTGTGGGAACCACGGACGCGTGCAGGTACGTATCCACACCCTGATCGGACACCAGGGGCTTCGCCCTGTGACTGATCGTATGGTTGGGGGATCGCATCACACTAACGGCACGTGTTTTTTCTGCATTTTATCTTCCGTCCTTTTTAGAGTGAAATAGTCTGACGGATTCGCCGGAAAATGTAGAGTATATGAAGTTTTAGCAAAGCCCCCGAAACGCCAACGTGAACGCCAATAGTCCCACTGTTCGATGCAACGAAGAGAGCACCGAACAAAAGGATAGACGTTCGCGTTGGCGTTTCGGGGGCTTTGCGAAAACTCTATAATATTTGCGATTTACCTGCACTTCCGATCACGAGACAAAATTATTCTGCCACAAAGTTATGGCATTTTACGATTTGCAAACGTCTATCGAATCGTTTTTATAAATGATGTCTACAGCGGACTGCAATTCATTCTCGTAGTTGGAGTCGGAAAGCTGCGCAACCTGTCTATTGACGAGCAGTCGACACAAACAGTCAGACGACTGACGCCTTCCTTTTTTCTCCAGTTCAACCTGTTCTGTGATCGAAAGATCTTCACCTCCGTGGTCACCATGCTGTACATGTTTGGATTCCTCTGCGGCGGATTTGTAGGCGGAGTAATCACAGACCGGTAAGAGAGACGATCTTCAGGCAAGGATCCCTCAATCGGCCTATCGCAGTTTGATGGGCCGACGCAGCTAAATCGGCCGGTGTAACGGTACAGAGTGTCCCCCTGTAAGAGTGTCCACTTCTATTGTTGAATGACGGAATAAGCGGCATGACTATTGAAAACAAATCCCCAGAGATTAGAATGTAACAATAGGATCTTTTGTTCCTGGGACAGTTTTTCCTGGGGACATTCTTTCCCTTTACAGCTGCATTCTTCGATTTTGATACAGGTCGTACATGCGGGATCTAGCTGCGGAACTAATGAGCTGTGCCTGGGGAATCCATATAGATTTCTGTGCCGCACTAGGGCCCTGTACTGATTTGTACTGGCCCATTATTGTTGCTGACAATCTATGGACAGCATCGCCTGAGGACCTGCGGCCTTACTCACAAAGCACCTGAAGAAAAAAAGTGGAAAATAAGAAGTGGGAAATTATGGCATTTTGCGCGAATTTTTCAATTTCTCAAATTGGGGTAAAATTTTGTCCCATTTTGAGAAATATCGCCCGAAAAATCTGGCAAACTGTTATGTCATTTCAAGAAAATTTATCATTATACTTATGAAAAACGTTCGGCCCATTACATGTATTTGAGAAATCGAAAAATTCGCGCAAAATTCCAAAATTTCCTTCTTCTTATTTTCCACTTTTATTTCTTACTCCCTTATATTTATAACTGTATAACTTCATGGGTCGGTACGCAAATCCTTTGTCAGGCTGATAGTGAACAGTAGGTTGTCCGCAAATGGACAATAGTTTACCCACTCTAAAAAGTTATGACAGCCTCGTGAATTAGTTCCCTGATTGCTTCAGGATGACAATCCAGGTGTAACAGTAAAGGATGCCCCCCTGTAAAAAGTGTCTGCTTCCATTGTTCAATTACGGATTAAGGTGCATGGCTATAGAAACCAATCACCGGAGATTAGAATGTTACAATAGGATCTTTTGCTCCTGGGATTCACACCTGGATGACATTAGGCCCACGACTGTCTTCAGCCGTGCGTCTTGAAAAATTATATGAAGTTTCAATTCTCATAAATACAACCATCACAAAAAATATTTTTGGCGCGAACCATTTTCGTTAACACAAATAATAGTTTGATAAGAGCCATTCTGTGGTAAGTAAAAGAAGCTTTGCGCCTTGCCACAGCTCGTTCGCAGTTGATTCTTTATGATTCCAGAGACGGAGCTACATGTAGCTTCTGTCAAGTCTAGCCAAATCATCAGCAAAATAACTGTTGAGTGACCCACGTTTTCCATTCTAATGGATTCTCTGTTTTGAAATTTTAGCCAAATGGTTGAAATTGTAGCCAAATCGGAGGTGAAATAGCCAATGGCGATTCGGCGAGTGAGTGCTCCATCCCTTGGTATTTTATTTCTTCATGGTCCATCCTCTTTTTCAGGTACGGTCGATTAACTGTCTTGGTTTTTTGTACCTTTCTTCATGGTGCAGCTGCAATTGGCTTTGCCCTATCTGTCAATGTGTACATGCTGATTGCCTTTAGGTTTCTCATGGGTTTCCTCAGCATGCCGGCATACGCTGCTGGTTTTATTTACGGTAAGAGTACAAGTTACGTCTTGCTTACTACAAGCAACGAGCAATCATGGAACATCCAATATGAAACTTAAAGGTTACCTGAAAGGGTTTCATCTACTTCTGGTTTTCTGCGTAATACTGTGGAGCATTAATCAGGCAGCACAAAACTGAAAACCGCCTGAAAATCGGATCACCCATTACCAAGTTATGGGAATTTAAAAAGGATGACTACACACCCTGGCAACCATGTCAGGCAGGGGAGAACAGTACATTTGATGTCATTGGATTTTTAAACATATAAAAAACATTAAAATTATCCATTTATCTTGCGCAGTTAGGTGTAGTTTTGATGTATTTTACTTGTTCAATCCGTCGTACTGCAGTTATTTCCAATGGATTCTGAGGGCAATATTTGAATTTCTGGATAGCACATGTGACTTCATGAACCCACCGCCAGGACAGCCATGGATACCAAGTTGTTTGGTTGTCATGTGGAAACAACATCTTGAATGGTCCAATCTTAATACAACTTTCACTGAATTGTTTTTTTCTTGAACCACTTTTCCGAGAAAAAAATCATGAAATGCCTTTCAGGTAACCTTTAAGTGCGCAGGGACGGCGAGTTGAAATGCAGTAGCGGTGTCTAGAGCCCGCAGCACACGAGGCAACATTTCTTGCTACCACGAGCAATTTATGGAAAGCAAGAAAAATTTCCCCGTGTGCACTCAGATGCTTTCACTAAAATAATCACACTAGGTTAGAAGACACGAGGTCAAATAGCCACGAAACGTCCCACCAAATGGCAACATTTTGAACCTTGACCTCTGTGACCTTGAAAAGTAAGTCAAATCAAAAACCCGTTTGATATGTCATGTGTCCTTATTAGATGTACCCGGTACCTATGATAAAAATTTGGAGATGATCTAGTTAGTAGTTCAGGGGTTCTATTGCACTTTTTGTGTTTTCGGTTTTGGCCACCTAGTGGCCAAGCCAAGAATAGATTCAGACCAAAACTTGGTGTCATAGATCATCTTCCCTCGGGGTATGCATGTACAAAGCCTCAGATCAATAGCCCCAGCGGTTACGAAACGTGCCCTGCTGACGGAAGACGACGATGACGACGGACCACGGACGCTGCACCACCGTAAGAGCTCACCAGGTGAGCCAAAAATTGCCTCGTGTGCTGCGGGCTTTAGGTCGACTGACCCAACGCCGCTCGTTATTCCACCGGGTCACTCGACATCTACATGTACCACATTTAGGTGCGCTTAAGTTTACATTGAGGATATAGGCTTCGTTGTACAACAGCCCCACTGCTGCAGGTTTCGTTTGGCAAGAAATCACCTTGAATAGTCTGGAACATCAGATGCCTTCTACTGTATCGACATTTAATATTTTTCTATCTTGCATGGTTTCAGCCATGGAAATCGTTGGCCTTCACAGAAGAACCGATACGGGTTTAGGCCTTGGCATATTCTACTCCCTCGGGACGGTGATCGTCACACCATTCGCATATTTCATTCGGGATTGGGTCTACCTTGTAGTTGCGCTGTCTGTTCCAAGTTTTCTTATCCTTCCGTACTACTGGTAAGTCTTCGTTTAGCCTACCTTTAGGCTGTCAGAGAGGGGCACTTGGTTACGGGTTCGATACTTGGTCGGACCAGTTCTTCATGTGATAGAGAGGGCGACTCTCTTTGAGGACGAAGATTTTACTAAATGGCAATATTTTGAACTTTGACCTCTGTGACCTTGAAAAGTAGGTCAAATCAAAACCCCATTAGATATACATGTACCATGTACCTTTATTAGATGTACCGACGATAAAAATTTGGAGGTGATCCAGTTAGTAGTTCAGAAGCTACACCACCACAAAAGCTCACCCCAGGTGAGCTGCAAAAAGGGCCAGATAGATATTCTACACTAATGTTTCACAACCCTCACCGAATTACTGGACCGTCGTCCTCCAAGCATCCGGCCGGATCTTCTCACAGTGTATATCGTGAGGCAGCACACAAAAGGTTGTACTACTGGTACGTCTATAAGTAAATAGAGAGGATGCGCAGCTTTCCGACTCCGACTTCAACTTCAACTACCAGAATGAATTGCAGTTCGCTGTGGACATCCTTGATAAAAACGATTTGATAGACGTTTGCAAATCGTAAAATGCCATAAATTTGTGGCAGAGTAATTTTGACTCGTAATCGGAAGTGCGCATAAAGCGCAAATATCGTAGTCGTCATAGTCGTGTCTCAAAGTCGTAACGACTAGGTTTACGACTTCAATATTCATTGATTATTTATCCGCACATCTGACTTATTAGGCCAATTTTTCTGCCTTCAATTTATGGTGTTTGACGAACTGAAAACTTCTATCACATCGTTTTTATCAAGGATGTCTATAGCGGACTGCAATTCATTCTCGTAGTTGAAGTCGGAGTCGGAGTCGGAAAGCTGCGCATCCTCTCTAATGCCCGTTTCGCGGGCCCCCACCAACTAAACGTGCACGACAATTCCACAGCGGAAGTTAGGACGGCAAACTTCCAGTAAAACTTCTTGTTACAGCTTTCTGCCTGACTCCCCCCGTTGGCTCATCGCCAAGGGCCGCAGGGATGCAGCCATTAGGTTCGTCAAGAAAGCAGCCAAGGTAAATGAGAAGGAGGTTCCGGCGAAACTGTTGGAGGAAAAGATTGAGACAGACGAGTCCGATGATAATTCAGCAAGAGGCTCCTTTATTGATGTGCTAAAAAGTGGACCGCTCTTAAGGAGGACAGCTATCGTTTTTTTCAACTGGTAATTAAGCCTTTCGTTAATGAAAAAGGAAGTGTTCTGGTCACAGTCGATCATCAATCACATTATTTCACATGGAAGCATGCCACTTTCACGTGACTTTCTTAACTCATGTTCGAACAAAAACACGAATCGACGACTAGGGTAGTGCCCATGGACGTATGACTTCAAATATTGTTGAAATTTACAGGGGCGCTGTTTCCATGGGTTACTACGGCCTATCACTGAACTCTGGTAATCTGGTCGGTGACGTTTTCATCAACTTTCTCGTCCAAGGCGCCATTGAGATCCCTGCGACGTTGTTCGCCCTGTTTACTCTGGACAGGATCGGAAGAAAAGGCCCTCACGTCTTCAGCATCGTTCTCTGTGGGTTGTCCTGCCTGGCAACTATTTTTGTAGTTTTCTTTGCCAGTCCATGTAAGTGAATGCAGGCCTACTACAGTGTAGTAGAAAGACGGGGGAGGGTGTAGAAGGTTAGATGGTTCACACAGAAAAATATTCGTCTCCACCTGAGATAGTGGTGTGTTAAAACGCTTTGAAACACAAATATCTTGTATTTGAGATATCATAATAATATCTCGAATCGAGAAAGCATCTGTCTAATGACAAAACTACTCTGTGACACTACCTGACACAAAGGCCTGTTAAGCCTTCCGATACGCCATGTGTAGGCCTACTGCCGGTATCCTAGCCTAGGCCTAGCATGCCTAGGGCTTACATGTAGTTCTCAATCCGCACATCATGAGTGCAGCCGCGTGTTGCTTAGCAACACAGCGTCGCGTGTTGCTTTCAGTCAACAGCTAAATGAAGCAGGTTCCACTGTTTCCGCTAATTCGACATGGACTTTTTTCACCTTCTTGTTGTGACTTATATGTTACAAAAATTGACACCCATTCCAGTTGCTCTTGTTCGAATCTTTCCCAATCAAAATGAGGTGCTGTCTAGCGACTAAATTATCTGGTTCTCTTTCAGCTCTTAGTTGGCTTTTCGTTTTCCTCTCAAACATCGGCAAAGTCGGTGTTACAGCTGCCTTCAGCATCATTTACGTCTACACGGCTGAATTGTTCCCAACAACTCTCAGGTCAGCCTCTATTGGTGCGTGCGCGTCATGCCAAAATCTAATAGTGAGGTTTCGCAAATCTGACGAAACACGAAGTACGAAATACGAAACTGTGCTTTATTTCAGTCCATGACGTAATTTATTTCAGGAGATGGTTGGTACCACAAATATCGCCTGCTGCAAGAGCGTCTTTTAGCGTATGACTTTAGACCGATAGAGTTACGGTGTGTATTAAACTTCGAAATTTATCTTTCGTTTCCACTTCGTATTTAAAACTTCAAGGTGCACCAAAACTCTTTCGTTCTTACATGATATGTTAAAAGACGCTCTGGCAGCAGGGATACTTTATGGTACCAACCATCTCCTGAAATACTCTAGATTCGTTCTTCTAAGGTTACTTTACTGAACACCCATATGACCGCCTACCCTATTAAATATGCATGGCAAAATAAAGAGCTGTAACGCAAGACTCACTCATTGGTCAGTTATGTTGAATATGTTGGTCATGTTATGTTGAATGTGGGCTAGGCAAGCTACAGCATGAATATCTGAAGTGACCTTAGAAGAACGAATCTAGAGTATATTAGATCATGGAAATGAATTAGAAATTCGCATTTCGTACTTCGTATTTCGTCAGGCTTGCGATAACTGACCAATACCTCCGTCTGTCACGAACCGATTCCTTTTAGGGTAATCATGCCAAAATCTAATAGTGAGGTTTCGCAAATCTGACGAAACACGAAGTACGAAATACGAAACTGTGCTTTATTTCAGTCCATGACGTAATGTATTTCAGGAGATGGTTGGTACCACAAATATCGCCTGCTGCAAGAGCGTCTTTTAGCGTATGACTTTAGACCGATAGAGTTACGGTGTGTATTAAACTTCGAAATTTATCTTTCGTTTCCACTTCGTAAGGTGCACCAAAACTCTTTCGTTCTTACATGATATGTTAAAAGACGCTCTGGCAGCAGGGATATTTTATGGTACCAACCATCTCCTGAAATAAGTATATTAGATCATGGAAATGAATTTCGCATAGAAATTCGCATTTCGTACTTCGTATTTCGTCAGGCTTGCGATAACTGACCAATACCTCCGTCTGTCACGAACCGATTCCTTTTAGGGTAAGCTGTTACTAGATGGCAAAGAGTCCCAGCTACCACCACTGATCGTGTTCGGTAGCGTGGCCTTAATCGCTGGGTTCCTGGCTTGCTTCCTACCAGAGACCATGGGGAAGGATCTGCCCGACACTGTTGAGGAGGCCATAAACATACGTGATAGGTGAGAATTCTTTCCACATGAGACACACTTACAGTTAAGCCCGAATTTATTCATACCCCATGAAAAATTATAGTTACCGGATAGTAAGCGGCAGTGCAATCTCGTACCCAGATCTACCTCATCCGAGGATATCTCTGGAATGGGCTACGACTTGACCAGAATTTCCGGTCAGCCATTGGCAGCGTGCCAAAATATTTGTTTCACGCAAAATTCGTTATTTTATGACTGAAAAATATCACATATGCCTAAAAAGCCATATTATAATACCCAAAACACGGAGTTGTTTTGAGTATTAGAGCAATTTCAACGAATAGTTAGCTGGGAACTATTTGACATCATGCCGTGGGTGCCAGCCTCGGTGTGATTCGCCTCAAAATTAGTAGGCCCTATATATCGATGCGCTGATGTAACCAAACCCCTGACAACGCGCATGCGCAGTATCCCTAGTAGTACCGGTCGCAGCCCTTTCCAGTGGTGTTGTAGGTACGTAAACCCACTGTGGACGAGTTTGGCGGCATTGTATCTCATTCCATACCGGTAATTTATGCATGCCCTCGAATGACAGCTGCCCCAAACACATGAACTGGATCATACCTTCGTGTTTTGAACCCATTGGTACATTATACTCGTTATCTAGGTAATTCGTGAGAATCATTTTGACGCGAAGTTTATTCAGGAACATTCAAAATTCAGCGAGTTTGTCAGCGAATCGAGAAATTTTTACAGCCGCCATTTTGGGATAACCAAGAAGGGATAGAAGCTTCGCTGTGATTGGCTGGATTCGGCGAAGTTCAGTACTCCGCTGCTTGCCCAACGAAATGGCATGGATGTCGCCAGGGTCTGCACCAAAGCGAGAGGAGAGCCGGTTGTGAAGATCGTGGGGGCGAGGATGGTCACACCGCCGACCGCACACTTGACACTAGCGGCGAAATATCGTGCCTCATTTCTTTTGCCGGCGCGCATGTAGAAATAGTTCGGTCGGCCTAATCACACAATTCTTTCTAATTATGGTTTCCGATACTAGTATCGGAAACCATATTGTGTTTGGTCGTGGTATCTGTCTGTCTGTCATTCTGTCATTCTGTCACTCTGTCATTCTGTCATTATGGTTTCCGATCTCAAGATCGGAAACCATATTGTGTTTGGTCGTGGTGTCTGTCTGTCTGTCTGTCTGTCTGTCTGTCTGTCTGTCTGT
>NMRB01002098.1:33724-66996 GCA_002633025.1 Notospermus geniculatus | reverse complement strand
GTTTGCTCAATGCCGAAAGGAAGGGATAGTTCCGGCAATTTCGACCAACAACTCATGAGGCTGCATTGTGTACAAGTGTTGATTACAAACTGCGCTGGTTTGCGAAATGGGCCATCGACTCAATGTACGTACATTTCCTTCGAAGTCTTTAGGCTTGCAAGTAAATTTCATAGCGGACGTACATGTAGACCTATGCAATAAGAACCTGATGTTAAATTCTTTAATACTATCTCTCCGGCTTTGTGTTCTTTATGTAAAACCTGAGTGTGCGCGAGGTACAACCGCAAAATAGGAGGCTTTAGGGGCGTACGTTTCTTTAACAGCTGGAAATATATCATCTGCGTCAATTTCAAGACCAAAATGAGAAGTCGGAGGAAGGAATCCCGAGGTATAAAAGCTGGAAAAGGTGTGATAACTGACACGCATGCTTCCTTTCACAAATCCGTGTGAACGCATTAATCAACACGGCGTCTTAAACAGGCTCTGGATCCCAGTAACCATGACAATGGATATTCTTGCGTTGATTCCCTTCAAAATGTTAAGGGTCATGATATTTCAATATGGTCCTAATTGCAATTTTATTAGTCCCTGATCCTCGCGAGGGTTTAGAAAAGGGACAATATGCATCCCCATTGACTGTCACCAGATTACTCTCATCGGCGTCAACACCAGATGGAAAAGGGCACGAGAAAGGGTTCAAGTGGCCTTATATTATCAACAGCCTGGGGGTGCATAAAGATAGTTGTTAGTCTTTTCTAATTCTTTTCATTGAAGGTGCAGACGCATTCAGTATGCGTCGCCGAATTGTTATTATAGAGCTTTATATAGCACGGAATGTTTCCTTGATATTGTCCCTGCCACTGGGGAAGGCAGCTGATAGAAGCGAGGAATCTCTCGGTATGAATAAATCACTGGTTCCCTGTTGGCCTATCTATAACAGATTGCCAGGATTAGGCAGGAGGTGTTGAAAGGATCATGGGTTACCATACGCTAATAGATGTATCTATTCTGGTCAGAAGTCATCCTCACCAATAAATGTCATGAGTCGTGAGGGACTTGATCGCTTCGGACATGATCTGTCAAATTTTCTCATCCTTTACATTTCTCCCCTGTCAGACAAGCCATATATGTCTGGGACCGTCAGCCATCCTGACTTATCGTGTGCCTTTGCATGGGCAAGCAAAGGCGCCGTCCAACTGAGGAACATGAGCAGCTAAAGATGGCCAATAATGCTTTGGCCTCATACATGTCTCGGACCGTAAGTCGTCCATTACCATCCAAGGAACACTCTAGTTCGGAGTCATCACCATACACTGACCAAGAGTATGGGTATGCGAACGACGGAATTAGCTCGGCATGTCAGCCGAAGTGCCTCGTACCTTGTGCATTTGCAAGGACAAATAAATTACCTCGTCCAAGTGAAGAACGTGAGTCGCTAGAGATGGCCTCTTCCATACTTACCAGGGCCAATAATGCTTTGGCTCCGGCTCTGATGGAAAAACACAATACATATCATGATGCAAATAACAGTGTAGTTAAAATATCGTGTACTCGATGGGAAATTGAGCCACAGATTCGACCCTCAGAGGTTTTTAGACAGGGACAGATAAGCGACCCAACAGGAGACCTTGACTGCCTCAGCTAGCAACGAAAGTGGACCCGCAGCGGAGTAGCAACCACAACCAACAAGATATAGTCAATGATATTTCTCAAGAAGTATCACGATTCCTTCAAGTATCACCATTCCTTCAATAACAATGAAACAAAAAATGAGTAATTGAACTTCATGACTGGAGGGTATATACGAACAGGAATGTCTCGTCAGAATAACCAACGCCTAATGGAATGTATTTGTCATTTCGTGATTGGTTATGATTGTCCCACGAACAAGGTTGTACCTGTCCTAATGACCATGAATCAGATACCCAGAGGGGGTAGAAGTTCCTGCTTATTAGAGGGACAGTTGTTACCAGAGGGGGAGACCGATTGTTGGATTTATGTAGGTAATAACCTTGGGAAAAGGGTTCCGCTGCTGTCGCGACGATTGGGTACGTCAACCATGTCATACCTTTCCATTGCTCCGAGGTATCTTATATGGGAGTAGGAGAGTTTGATCAAATCGTTCTTTTTCACATTCCCTGATCTGCCATCTGCCATCTGGTCACGTGGTGGCTTTTGACCAATCAAGTGTCATGGCGGTTTCATGAGACGGGTTTGAAAAACGATCGTTTTATTAACCCTGTTGAATAAAACCAAAAATTTATAAGGCGAGCTTATGAATTTTTGATAACTTTTCAAAAGAACGGTTCGGTAAGACTACTTGTATACTTGTAACTTATTCTCAAAGCCCCTGGAATTGCAGATCTGTATGTTGACTCGTGACATACCCCAGCCAACTGACCGAAGTTCAGAAGAACGAGGAACCAGTCCACTGCCGCACGACGGCGGCTTCGGGAAGTTCTCCGATGTCCGTTAGAAGCTTTCACCTTCTGACCTGACATAGAAAGCAACCGTGAAATTTCAGGCAAAGGAATTAATAGAGCGACGAAGATGATGTGGCCGTGATGGCAGAGGGTGTTTTGACGAAATCAACTGGACTGTGAAGCATTGAATGACTTCTTCTGCTTAGTTTAACCATTTAGGATGAGATTATTGTGGGAAGCGGTTGTCATGGTCGAGGTGACGGACCAGTTGCAAGCATCTTAATCCAAAGCGAAAGCGAAACAGAAGTGATACCTAATTTTAGTTATGTTGTAACTGGGTATGACATAACACTGATGCCATCTGAATAAGGTTAAGAAATAATGTTACTAATCATGACAAGATGGGATTGTAACCACCGCAGGGTTGTTATCAGAACCAAGATGCAGGATGTAACCGAAATCATCAGTGATGCTCTGGGCATGTATCATATCGACAAATTGATGCCTTGCTGCATTACATCACACCTAATTTGCCAACATCCCGATGCTTCTAGCAAATGGGATGTTTTCATTATTCGAACATTGGCTGCATCGTTAGTGTTTTTGAAAGTGAAATCACTTGGATAGAATGGTTCATTCAACTAATGAACCTACATCATGAGTTTTTTGCATCTTGTAGGTTGATTGCAATAGACTCTATCACTCCAATAGAGCGCAGCACCTGACGGGTAGCTAGCTAGGCCTACAGCGTCACGACGTCCCGTCCCCCATTCTGAACGCGGTGACGTCACTCGAAAAACCTCCACTTGTTTCAGCGATCATGACGTCGTCTCACGTCAAGATGTCATGGAATGAGTACGGGACGTCGTGACGCTGTAGTACCCGTCAGGTGCTGCGCTCTTTTGGAGTGATATAGTCTATTATGCCCGTGGGAGGCAGGGTGTAATGATGGCAAAGTATATTAGAGCACGGAGGGGGAAGAACGATATGCATATTTTCTGATTAGAAGAGATGTTTTTATTTACAGGCTGTGGTTCCGTCAATTATGTTTGGTTTTTATGACCGCGTCAGCTGATTCCTAGCGAATTTCACATGGTTTTCATCAAATTACACCTCATTTTGCCCGCCATGTTCACTTTTTTCCGTTTTCTAACAAAGACGGAGCATAGTTGTCTTCCACATTATATGCAGTTAGTTTTCACAAGGAAGCCATTGTATGACGCAATATGCCTGTGGCGTAATGGGTACTTTAGTAAACAGCGCAAAAATAATTGCAAATGTCGTCAAGGAAAGGGTTCTCTTCCAAGTTCCACCCCTCAGACGAGGTTCCAAAAGTTGGCCATACCTTGGCAGGACTTCCATTGTAGTGACTGAGATTTAGTACTTGTTCTGGGAGGTGCGACAGAAGAAAGTGGAAAGTGAGAAAGGCAAGATACATCATTGCCAATGGTAACTGACACATATCATCAGTGGGAGCCTCGCTGATTTAAGACATAGCTAAACTCTTCGCAAGAGCGTACGTTGTAGTACAAGACGGAGCTGTTACTCTAACTGACCATGTCACACTGATCACAAATGCAGATACTGTCTTTTGCCAATGGACGGAAGATTACGGCAAAATTGATGAAGACATGGAACGTGCGTGATGCCAAAGATGACATCAACTGACAAACCTCCTTCGGTCATCCCTTGACAACCACATTGTGGTCAAACCATGCCATCAAATCCTCATATCGCCCAACAATCACATTGTGCGAATTAAATGAAGATGATAGAAGAAGGGGTCAGCTTGGACAAAGAAGGGTCACCTTGCGATGATGGGGCTCCCGTGAGCGGATGTCTCACCGTGGTATTAGGGATAATCTGGATGATGCGCAGAATCCAATGGATTTCTAGTGTTTCCATTATCGTGAACGTTGCGTGGGGTTTATCAGAAGCGGATTCACACCTCGCACGCATTAGAATTATCAATAATTTCACAAACCGTTCGTGTATCAATCTTTAGAGGTGTCAACAGCGTAAATATGACAATAGGAAAGGTGCCAATACTTTTCGCACAGCTTATCTGGGTAGTTCTATAGTATTGGAAACTGAAGTGATATTATGCGTTTGTTGCCGACAACCCGTTCTATTTTGAAACGATGACGGGACCCTGGCCGACACTGTTTGCGGGAAGGCAACACAATCAAGTACAGAAGGCCAACAACGAGGGGGGTGTTTGGAACAGAGCAGGTTAAATTCGAGAAGTTTTAAGCCAAATTATATGCTTACAGTTGAAAACTTTGGGGACTGAACCAGGAATGTCAGGGGTGACAGGCGCTGGTGTGTTCACTGCGCCACTCCGACAGTCAAAATCTACTTTAGCTCATTATTTTTATTCAATTCTACTCCTCACTGGACGCCATACAACGTTTTGGAAACGAACATCTTTTCTGCATCGTCCTTCGAACGTTGCCGCCTATTGTGAAAATCCAACTAAAATCAATATTTTATGAAATCACTCTCACACCTCTTCCAACCACACAATCAGAACACGAATAAACCACCGCCNGTTTTAATCTTGATTGATGACAGTCACCTTCCCTGCCGACAACAGTTATTTATTGGTGAGGACTGCTGTGTGTAGAGCTAATGTTGGAGATCAATCACCCTGGTAAATGGCCGGGGATCGGATCGGAAACGAGGATGAACAGAAGGGAATACATCACGTGTATGCGTGTGTTTGTGAGGTAGACAAGCTGGAAGCGACGCAAGGGAACCTGGCTATCAGGGACTGTCATTGCTTGGTGTGGTGCCTCTTACAAATGAGTTACCAACGCAGAGTAGGAGGGTGAATTCACGACCCGATCACTTCCCATCACAAATTTCAGCAAAACGTCTGTATCAACTGGTAAAAAGAATAAAAATGACAATTTGGCGATCAGAAACGCTGTTAGCATCGACAATAACAGTTAAATACTGCCGCAGAAGATCACGAGCGAATATCTCATGTCTCCCTTGTCGATTAACCGCTGCCTTTTCGGTACGCCTAACAAAATTAAAACCAAATGTTGATTGAATATTTCTGAAGTAGGCATTAATCCTGATCTTCCCAAACCCCTTCGAGGCCTAACTCATTCCAATCAGCACCTATCGGCAGCATATCACCCAGCAGGTTTCTACATACTAATTGCATTTGCGTCTTCAATGCACACAATGCACATAGATTACCCCCTTCATTCGTGCTGTTACAACCTGCAAGCCATTTCAAAAGCATTATCGTTCATTTCAATCTTCTCAAATTGACATCTACCGTTCTTCTAATATGGTAAAAGCCGGAACCTTTTTCAAAGCGTTTGTTTTATTCATTACTCTCGCATGACGTATCATGAATTTAACAGATGGGAACAGCGGAAGAAGATGGGTTGTTGGGAGTTGTTTTTTTCTCTCACAACAAACATCCCTGCTATTGGTTGCTGAACAGAACAGCAGTAGGCCCTATAGACGCTTTTTAGTGACGCAGTCAATCTTAACAAACCAAGCAAATAATGTAGATTATTGCCGATGGGAATATGCATTCACCACGCACTGGAAAACAAAACACAGGCAGAACAAGAGATGCAGTGGATTGCTGTGAGAATCAACAACACTTTTCCGCCGAACCATTTCGCTAATGTGTACCTATTTACCATGACGTCTGCTAATGTTGGAGATGTCATGGTTACATGCTCTGAAAGCCTTAAAAAGAGACTGATTGTATATAAGGAACGCTGCAATGAATATAAACACGCCGGCGGGGTGTGTTTGAAAATGAACAACAGGAACATGGCTGTTTTGAAGAGCTCATGTCGTCCTTACCAGATGGAGGTGTCAACTTTACAAAGGTTATGAACATGGCCGTTTTGAGGAGCTGATGTTGTCCTCTTCAGATGGAGCTGTCAACCTTACAAAGGTTATGAACATGGCTGTTTTGAGGAGCTGCTGTTGTCCTTACCAGATGGAGGTGTCAACCTTCCCAAGGTATGAACATGGCTGTTTTGAGGAACTGATGTTGTCCTTTACCAAATAGAGGTGTCACCCTTCCCAAGGTATGAACATGGCTGTTTTGAGGAGCTGATGTTGTCCTTACCAGATGGACGTGTCAACCTTACAAAGGTAACGAACATGGCCAGATGGAGACGCTTGTCATAGACGTCAGCGTTCCAAAGGTTATGAACAAGGTCCTTTTCAGGAGCTGATGTTGTCCTTACCAGATGGAGGTGTGAAATTTTAAAAGGTTATGAACCTGGCCGTTTTGAGGAACCGATGTTATAGTTACCAATGTAGACAGAGATTTCAACGTCCCAAAGGTTACGAATGGAGAATAACGAAGACGTACGTGTACTTGGCGAACAGGGTCGGCGAACTTCGAGCTGCAGTGGCTTCTGCCGGGCTGTAGAAGACGACAATCTTATTATCGACTGCAGGAGGTAGCAGACAGCCACGAGACCCACAAATTAGCAATGTACGCCCTTAAAGAACGATTTTCCAATTCGGAAGGCGGTGTGCTACTGGTTTGTATAAGAGTACACCTCCTCTTCTATCTCTCATGTCGAAGTATTAAGCATCAAACACACATCTTCCTGCCGCTCGATCAAGCGCAAAATGATATATACGTCGCCTGAATGGAACTGTAATCTTCCTTAGAATCTATTAGACCGGCCTCTAGAGCCATATATAACATGTCCATATAGATAGACGACTGGCTCTGGCACTTGGCAGCGGAAATTGAAACATCTTCAAATTAATCGGGAGACTTAGTCAACTCCCGAGATGGAAACGGGAGCTCTGTAAAGATCAGAGAAGTGCTAAAGCATCTCCATTAATACATACACTTTGTTACTATTTACTCTACCAATTACTTAGTGGATTGCTTTAGTAGAATATGCGCTATGCATTCATGAAATATGCGTGGGAAATCAGTATAAAAACCGTACTAAAATGGATTGATGAGAAAATTGCTTTTTCTTCAGGAATCGATAATTCGAGACATTTGGGAGCCCAGTTCTTGATGCGGATATCAAAGTGGCCCAGTAGACGGGATGGATGTATTACTTTGATAAAAACCACCATCATTTAGGGAGACGTGCCGTTTGATTAATGCAACACTAGACAAGCGGTGTAATCTCAACAAAATGGATTGCATTTTTCAAGTGTGGTGATACTTATCTCTCTACGGCCTCCATTCGAAGATATACTATGGTGTGATGCATTACGGGCAACACGTGCAGCGAGGAGACAGCTTACACTGACTGAACACCCTATCAACTTCGGAAAGCCATTCTGAGGTTGCTAGGAGGTTCTTACCTCTCGCTTTCTACGTCACCGCACACAGCGACGTAGGAAGCGACAGCTAAGAACCCCTGGCAACCTCAGGATTGTGAAATGGAGACGAGATGCCGTCCGCCGCTCATTCCTTCCCGGTCTATGTATTTTCTCGACCATAATGTGCAATCAAGTGACAATGTCGGTCTTAAGATTACAACGGCGTATGATCAATTCCTATTATGTAGATTTCATAAAGACATATTCGGAAAGCTTTGATGTCGACCAGCTAACGATTGTAAAGGGCGATCGAAGTGGATTCTATACGAACTGATTGTGACCGGCTCAAGACGGGGGTAAGGACAGGTGAGATGCAGGCAGGATCGTAATGACAGAAGCAGGGTAATCAATGGGCGAAGTATTGGGATTAAGGTTACCGATACATGGTACTGAAAGACGGAGACAGGGCGTCGGTGGAGTCGCATTCGGGTGGATCACTCAGGCGTGGTGCCGACCTGGTGACTTCAAGGAAACGTTGCGGAAGAATGTAAGTCGGGGAAATAACTGCTGCAGTGAGCTGGGACTGTCATTAGCCCGATGGTCGACCAAGTTGACGAGAAAATGTTTTGACGCCGAAAGGTTAACGAGGTGGTTTCTTATCTTTGCGAGGCACTTTTAGAGAAGAATTTAAAATTTCATTGACAGAAAAGGTGCTTACACCCCCTCTCTTTTTTCCACTTTTCTCACTCAAACCCTGGGAAATGTAACCATTGCCTCCCAGGTACGGCGCTCCCTAAGCTGTTTTCCTATGACTATCGATTCTACAGGAGAAGCTAAGCAAATGAAAATTGATTTTTAGTGCACCGTTATTTTCAAAAAGAGATTTGTAAAGGTTAAGTGAGTCACTCGGTCACTTTGATGGGTAAAGCACTGATTCATGATTCTGCCACACTTACGATATCATAAGTGAATTTCTTTAAACCCTCGGGCTGTCACCCCGATATCACGTCACTGCACCATGTAGTTGACATTCTGGAGGGGAGGGTGCAGTTCTACCAGACAGTGTGACACTTCAATATTGCCATTTTCCGCCGAAAGGGCAATGATCAACCTTATCCCTTCGGCAACTCAGATGCCTATACGTGCCCACAGAGGTAAAGGGTAAAGAGAGTGGCGGAACAGCAGGAATAGCGTTCCCCTCCGGCGATGGTCCAGGTATGTCGACAAATTAAACGTCAGGACGTTTCGGGCGTCTTGCTTTTTTAAGCAACTACTCCTTTCAAGTCTTTGGAACGCATGTTTTTAGTGTCGAGGAATCGCTAGCAAAAACTTCTGTCGTAAAGAGATACCATGAATACTGAATTGTTCCATCAACACACCGACCACGATCCCATATCCATTACCGTTTGGGCTTTTTCAATAATGCGGCGGACAGCAATGTTCTGACCTTTGAAACGTCTCTCTCTATCTCAGAACCGTCCCAATTATAGCTTGGCTTGGTTGTCCCTTTCATCAGAAACAACTAATGGACGAAGGCTAAAAAATGATGACAAGACAAAGCTGGTACATGGCTATTGAAGCTGCTCCCACGAAATACCATTAGAG
Source organism: Notospermus geniculatus (assembly GCA_002633025.1). Lineage (NCBI taxonomy): Eukaryota > Metazoa > Nemertea > Pilidiophora > Heteronemertea > Lineidae > Notospermus > Notospermus geniculatus. The sequence continues at coordinate 57,685 of NMRB01002098.1, read as the reverse complement.
GAAGAAGCTTTTTACATTGGCGTTTCTGAATTCAGTTCAGATCGTATCAGCCAGCGGTTTGGTGGCGTCTCACACTCGCAATCACTGCACTGACACATTCAGAAATCACGACCTTTTGGTAATCGTACATAAATAGAATGAATAAGACCTGTATCAAAACCTGTTTTGTCCAGGCTTCCATATCTACAAAAACAGGTATCTGGTTGTTCCGCCCGTGATGGGTCTTTTCGCCAGCAATTTTGCCCTGGTTAGAAATTAATTCTTCAATTCCTTAAAGAAAGCAGTTCCGCGAGGTACTTCATCAAGACGAACGCTGGTGAAACACACCATCATGATGTGTCGCTCTCTCTTTATCTACGATGAGCTCTTAGGTCGTCTGGGATCTCGCTGATACGGACTTCACCAGTTAAGTGGATGATAAGACTGAAGAGGGCGAGGTGAATACATTGTGTCTGGTAGAAACAGACAGGTGAGCGTTGGCAAGTGCTGTCGTGGATTGAGACGAGGAATATCAAGTAAGTATGGATGTGCAGTGTGATCAGGGATCAGGGACAATGCAGAAAACAATAGCTCTATATAAACTATCAAAGACCTTTCGGCATTTTTACAGCCAGGCAAACCATATCAGAAAGTTTGTTTCATTTACGAGATCGTACAGCTTCGCCATCTAGCGGAGAGATATAACGCAATGTAGTTTCAATGAAAGTGACCGAAAGTCACGATTAAAATCCGCTGTCTATGTCTGCACGGGCTGAGAAAGTACACCATCAAAAGTCAATAACGTAAGATGACAATGTAATAATTCTCATTTCATTATCAGAGAACGATCAAATCAGTGGATTGATGTGTCATTTTGATTCCAAAGTGGGCGATTTTTGCAAAAAAACAGGGGGTTTCCTTGGGAATTCCCGCCTTTTCGCCGGCCTGGAGCACGCTGTCCAACCATCAGAAGCAGTTCTTGAATATTTAATATTTACCCTATGACCTTTCAAAGACCACCATCTGATTGGCCTATTCAATATTGTGTCAACGGTCACAAATACCAAGCCCACCGCCCAAGTGGCAGCCTCATGTTCAGGTATGACAGGTATTCATCAAACACTTTGTACTGCCAGTTCAATATAAGTTTTGTGTCGCGTGGCCTAAATGAAGGATTCTGTCCATTCTAATCTTCCCCTAAAATCCAAACTTCTGAACCTGGATACTCATCAGCATGATCAGACCCATTTGCTTCTTCTAGGCCTACTACCGCACACCCCCTNACAAATTACAAATTACAAATGTTTATTGTTACCAGTAGATATTACATCTAAACGGTTGAAAAGTACAATAAACTTTGGGATAGAGATAAGAGAAGAGAAGAGGAGGATAAACAGGAAGTGATCTGTCTAAGGAATGTACCCTTACTGCTAGTAGGAAGGAAAAATGAAACATGTGTAACTTACATAATAAAATATATTGGAAGTATGGGTAGCTAAGTATTTTTCTTTACTGTGAGATGGTCGTTACAGAATTTAGCAACTATTCTAATAATGTCATGTTCAGCAGACATCAAAAATATAAATTTGTTGTCATCATCTAAGGTGATAAAATTAGGGCAATTCCGTCTTATTTCCGTAATCATTTCGTTTCTTTCTTTAGATAAAGTTTGGCATTTTAGAAGGAAGTGCATTTCGTCTCCAAGGTTTTTAATTTGATGAAACAAACTGGGACAAACTTTCTGATATACCTGTTCAACAAGGCAATTTTCGATTTACTACCTTAGAATTTCATGAGTAAACATTAGACAGAATACAAATATCCGTAGGCCCTTCTAGGACTGATTAAATCAGTCTTTAATCTTATCCTTGTGAGGTATTAGGTGCCCACCTATTCATGCCCAGGGTATTTGTCTACCACATGTTATTGAAGGAGGACGCAAGACTGAGTTGTAAAACCCTGAACCATCAGGCCCTTGGGTAGACAGAGACACGTACATGTAGGAGTTCAGCGACTAGAAATCGTTTTTGCGTCACGTAGGTAGGCCTAGGGATCGGTGTGTGTCTAATGGTATATCGTACAACGAGTGGGAGGAGCTTTACTTGTATAAACCAAAGAAAAGCCAATAGGTTACACTTAAAACACGAAAGTGTACATACAACACGTGCATCTAAACATTAATATTGGTTTAGATCAGACGCGTCTGAGCCATTTGGAGCAGCCATTAGAGCATCAATAGGCGGATTCAATAATACAGAATCGATATTGCTTGTCAATGAAGCTGATCACCACGAAGCAAGACTTATAGTTCAATGGTCGAATCAAATCTGGCTCACGTTTGAACTTTAATAGCTTTCAGTCATCTATCATCTGTGGTTGGTTATGAGGTTGGCATGGCGAGGCACGGCAAGGGACGATTTAAAAGAGGTAACGGGATATCAATAGTTGCAATATTAGAATGAAGTATTGATTTCACACACGTAAAGGTAATTCTATCGTAAGAAAGAGTTGACAATCTTTCATTGAGAAATTTCGTCTTGACCTCGTAAGACTTCTCAGTAAGTGACTTATGTTTGTCGGGTGATACGAGGCCAACGCAACGACGGCACGTAAAATGTTTTGGGGATACTCTCCAAGTGAAACGCGTCTCTCTTACTGAAACTGTTCGTTCCCTGTACATCCTTTGATGGACAAAGGTACATGCCAAAGGTACATGCGAGTCCCTTGGAGGTGGCCGGCCCGGGAGAACTGTTATGGATAAACTAACGCCATATTTGAAAGTGCAAACATGGTGCCAGACATTCAGTCAATGATTCCCCTTTAGGTATACATATAGCATATTTGGTTACATTAGATATTCAAATTGTTTTTGTTGTATTAAAGTGTGGGAAAATCATATAGTTCAAAGCATTACACAGATAAATAAGTGCCTTATTTCAAATGGCGACCCACATGATATAAATAATCGCTTCCAATTCACTCGTTTAGTGGACAATTTTCATGCAATTTACTCAAAGTATGAAGTTATAAAAACACGCATTGAAAAGCGGCGTGCACTTCATCAGTGTAAATAAATGTACAGCTACGTCAGAGTTGTCGTTGTGACAGTGCATCAATGTACACAGTCCCAGTGTACATTTATGAATGATGCATCACCTGCGTTGGCCGCATGAAATAATCATGTACCATTGACGGATGACTCCGTTCGATGACAGTTTTTAATCTTTATTCCATTATAATCAACATTCTGGATGATGGATAAAGGATACGCGTGGCTCCGAGTGCCACGCGGTTATGTTCTGCACTGATTAACGCCTGCTTCTGAATACAATAGACCGGCACACGTTCTTTTGAACGGTAAAAAAGCAGTTTTGTATTTTTAGAAAACCTGTTTCTAAAAAACTGTAAAAAAGTGCGTTAAATTGAAAATGAAGCGTGTTTCTGGCTCGTGGCGTTACAAAAAAACCGAGTGAATAAATAATATACATGTACATGTAGTTGCCATGGCGCACTTGAATTTAAGGGGCGCGTGGATGGTGTGTATTCGGTTTAACCCAGTTCCAAACAGCACCACATACTTACCTTGGAGGGTTGATAATACACGTAACATTTTCCTTTTTTTAAAAAATTGCGCTGTTAAACGGTTCTCAACACAAAGGAAAGCATGTTTCCATCAACTGGTGCGGGAACAAAGAGAATTGCTTTTCCCGTCACCCACTAGTTCCTCGTTGTCATCGTCGAAGATCTTGCTGAGATCCCAGCACTAAATCAAATTGATTTTAGAATAAAAAACTGCCTCCCTCCACTAATGGAAGGTTAAGAATGCATTGAAATTTATCCTTCGTGTTTGTTTTTCTAATCGTAATCCCCAGAACGAAAAGTGCACTTAAGATGCCTTGTTTTTCCCTCGACACTTCGCGGCCTCCTGTCATGCAGAATTGAAAAAAGGAAACCTTCCTTAACTGCGTTATTACTCTGAGACAAATCAGCCAAATCAGGCAACCTTGTCAACAGTTGTATTACCTCTTATCACAAGTAATGGCGTTTACCATAACCTATGACATGTTGACGAGGATGGAGTAACACTTTACATTGGTTACGAACTGCCACGTGTGCCTGGGGCTTTAAGGTACAACCAAGTACATTTAATTGTCTCTATCAGTCTATTGTTGTAACTATTTTAATACGCAACAATAGACTGTCGCAGTCTATTGTTATCCCTGTTACAGTCTATTGTTGTAACTATTTCAATAGACAACAATAGACTGTTATAGTCTATTGTTATCTCTGTTACAGTCTATTGTTGTAACTATTTCAACAATAGACTGTTATTATAACAGTCTATTGTTGTCTATTGAAATAGTTACAACAATAGACTGTAACAGAATAGTCTATTATTGTCTCTACCAGTCCAGTTGGAGGACAGTGGACAGAGGACAGAGGGACAAGTGTTCCTATCCCTTCAGTCTATTGAACTTACCGCCAAACTTACCGCCTGAACGTCAGCCCTTACAAACCATTTCATGTAATAATATGATACGTATACATACAAGGCCTTCTCTATTATTCTGTGAGTAAACTTATCTCGACATATCTACACTACTTCTTTGTGGCAAAAAAATTGTGGTTCTTATCAGTAATGAATGCCTTTATATTAACAATAAAAAGAGTCAAATTAACCGGGATATTTTAGGTAATGCGAATGGTATGCCTATCTGAATCATGGCCGTGAGAACAGTGGAATCTGTACGTGAATTCCTCTGGCCAAAACCTCTCATGAATTGAATGAGAGGGTGTAGAGATCGAATTTTATCACCCAGTTTCCTAAGGTTATCTTCATGTAAACCTGAAGGTGCAACACTGTAGGCTCTGAGGATCTACCCGCACAGACAGAACGTATCAAGAAATGGTATAAGGGCTTTGATTCTACATGTCCCTTTGTGCAAGAACATTTTGTAGTTGCTGACGAAGGCCTTGGATCCATAGTCAGCTGGCTTAGATCCACCGCCTGATCTTGAAGTTGACAAGGTGATTGACTAAAGAAGATTCAGAGTCAGATTTCACGTAATAGCTTGATGAAGCCTAAGATTTTTCTGGGTGAACGAGATCCCTCATCAGAGTTGGTAGGCATACAGTAAAAGCAATGTAGTTGCATTATATAGAGATGATGTCATTCCTGCCTCTCGCCCTCCCAAAACGGTTAAACACTCAACCAATTACTTTCTAATCAACGATGATAATCACCAGATCGCCATTCGACCAATTAATGCTTAATTATTGATAAAGCTCATTAGCGACGCCAAGTTACTGCTGACTAAGAGGGGCTTGGGTTATAGCAAATCTACCCTTACCATCGTAGACTGTGATGAGATTGTTAAGGAGAGTATATAGGAGTGAAAAGTTGAAAATATGTCAGAAACAAACCTGCACTTTTCCCAATTTTGTTGACATGCTCTAACGCTAGGTCGTCAGATTGGTTCAGCTTCTGTGCAGTTTACTTTGTTGCAAAGTTACCAACCAAGAAACCATTGTGGACCTGGCCGTGGATTCGGGAACATGTGTCCTCTCGAACCGGACGACAAGACTGACTCGCACTCAGAGAAGTTTATACCCTTCTGCAGAAGGCCAAACGTATTATATAACATACTGATTCAACGAAATGGTCCGCCGCACATCGAGTAAACAGGGCCAATGCTCCTTTTCCACGTAACCGAGGCTAGAAATGCACAACGCGGGTTCGTCGCGAAAGAGAACCACTCTGTCACACGACTTCTAAATAAACGTATCCATTCTCAATCCAATTAAAGTGGCACACAGAACGGTTGTATAGATAAACGATACTGCTAGTCACATGCCATTGGCTATCACCCTATTGCCAATCTTTGCCAATCATCTCAAGTATAGGTATTTGTTCACCTACTAATCATCACTGTAGCAGACTTTGTCAACGCGATCATGGCTCGAGGTGGTGAACTTTGTCAACCTTCCATACAGGATATCGATCGATTTGACAGCGACACACGACTATAATTCAGATGGACTCATCAAAGGACATCAAAAACAGTGATTTTCTCTAAGTGTTAGAATTTGCCCTCAAATGATACTACAATAATTTCAAAATATTGATGCTATCGGTTCGCGCGAACGTGGCCCTTTTTTACGTCACACGGAAAGGTACATATACAATATATAAGGCAGAACGATGTCCTAGCATTCCAATGTCTCGGTGTTGCCGAATAGAGGTAAGAAAAGATTTAGAAGTGAGGGGGCTGGGGTTCTCCTCCAGAAAATAAAATCTAAGTGCTCTGAGGTACGATTTCCGCCAGTCCTGACGAAAACTCGTTGGTTGCCGCGAGCAGGGGTGGTCCCCACTACCCCCTGCATCCGTGCCTGTAACGCGTAGGCCTACTTGCCGTCGAAAGTACTTGCCACTGCACTCAAGGCACGTTGTGATTGTAATTTCAAAAGGTTTGTGCAACGGTAACTCTCGTGACAGTACCTTTCCTGGGTGGGTTTCTTATCTGAATGGTCAATGACTCTGAAGGAATGCACTGATAACAAACTAGCCCTCTAACATTACTCCACCGCAATGGAAATCGAAGTTATTGAGATATCTTCATTAATCTCTCGTATTGCCCAATAATATTTACATTGGAAAATGAGAGAGATGGGAAATATTGACACAGAACAGCATCTTTATTGCCAGGTAACTTGGATTGAATAGTTCTGGCATGTCTGGTGGTTAGGATTGTTAAGACCACGATTCTCTGTATCGAATAGCACGAAATGAAACGGCTGTACACGTCTAATTGATTTCAACGGAAATTTGCTTAAGTGACTTGATCGTTGAAGTTAGCGCGTCGATTCGATATTGCTCGCAGGATGTGGAGTAACCAGAGAATGAGCGAATCCTTTACAATGAGTAAGCAACATACCATCGTGTTGATGGAATTAGGGAGACGAGGATACAGGGGCCTTTGGATCCAGTCAGGAGGGAGGCTTTGTGTGACCGACTCGATCTCCGGCAACCAGGCACAAGTCTCACAAGGGGAAGTGGTAAATAACTACAGCCATAATTACAACACAAAGGCTAAAATCAATTTAGGCCTCTATTAGTTAACTGTGTCGACAGAAAGGAAGAGAGGCTTTTCTTTAGCGATAAATTGATTACCTAATAGGGTAGTCATAACCCTTGTCACTTACAAGACGAGAGTTACCTGGTTTTCCTAGCTTTTGATCACATTTATTGGTGGACTTTCGGGAGGGGTCAATAGGCATGATGACGTACACCTGTAACTCTGCCCAAGTCTCACTTTTTTGTTAGGTCACGAGCACTTCAACGATAATGCCAAACCTCTGTTCGTCTAGTGTTCTCTTCAGTTGCAATACCAAGTTGGTATCGATCTAGAATGCTCCGTGTAACCTCAAGTGGCCTTTTCATTACCGTCATATCGAGTGAACATATTGGGAATATGATCAACAATTGACTGTAACAAGAAGGCCTTGTATCAGAATGTTCGGGATGGATCCCAAGGCGACAAAAAACAACAATGGAAAAACGGCCATCTTTAATTTCACTTACGGGTGTGTCGATTTCCGTTTCTGCCGTGCGGTGACAACAGCAGCCGTGATTGATGTACAATGGACGTTGTGGCGCCATAGTTACGAATATATCGCCAATCTGTTTTGTTCTGATTGCAAGGTATTGCTATGTGGGGATGAGGGAGAATGAATTTCACATTATTCTGAAACCAGCATGGCGTTTTAGGCTTCCAGTTCCAAAGGAGGGGGTGGAATGATCGAAGTCAGTACATACCATCACTTTTCATCGATACAATCAGTCTGCTCTAATGTATAGTCATTGGGAACGCTTAAAGGGCGGCGCACACGAGCGACAATTTTGACCGATTTGTCGGCCGACTTGGCTTCCGACAGCCAAAGCGACAAGATTTGGCGCTTCTGATTGGCTGATGTCTAGTCGCACCACCAGTCTCGTCGGCGGTCGCCCAGATTTAGTCGCTCGTGTGCGGAGCCCTTTAAGGGCTCCGCACACTAGCGATTTTTTCGAGCGATTTTGTAGGCGACCGGCCTTGCGACCACAGAAGCGACTGAACATTTTTCAGATTTTTTAGTTTTTGTTGACTTGTTTGCGACAAATGCTTCTTTGGAAGATCAGTGATGTTGTGGATGACATCATTGATCGACCTCAAAGGTGATAATTGCAGGCGACGTAGTAGTCGCATCGGTAGTCGCCCCTATTTTAGTCGCCAGTGTGCGGAGCCCTTAAAGGGCTCCGCACACTAGCGATTTTTCGAGCGATTTTCTGGGCGATCGGCCTTGCAACCAGGCCAGCGACTCAACATTTTTACCTTTTGGTCTCCTCTTTGCGGCAGATTGTTACGCGACTGAATTACACAATTTGGTCGCGCGGTAAGTCCCTCCAACTGGTCTCTTTACATAATCGCTTCAGTGATCGCTTCGTTGCAAACACATTCACTTGCCGACTACATGAGCGACCAAGAAAGACCTGTGCGTGTTGAGCACGTGCACATTGTCAGGTGACCGGTGGAACGTTTCCTGATTGGCCAGTTTTACCGTCGGAAATAGTGGACAGAAGGACAATGCAAGACAGCGGCAACCAAGCGACCGAAAGTTCAACACGTTGAACTTTTGGTCGCTTGGCCCAGTCCACTGCTACTGCGACCGTCTCCAGCAAAACAGTCGCCCCCTTGCGGATCGTCCTAGGAAATTGTCGCGTGCGACATAGCTCAGCGACTTCACAGGCGATTATCGCCTGCGACGTCGTAGTCGACAGTCGCCTCGCTGGTCGCCTCAATTTAGTCGCTAGTGTGCGGAGCCCTTTAGATTCATGAGAACTACCACTGATCGAGAGTGCTGCGTGAATCAACACCTGCTTTTGAGATATTCGGACGAATCGATCCAGCGTTGGAGAGGTTTGGAACAAAATCATGCCAGGTGTCTACACAGGTCAAGTGCCCAATCAGGCAAGCCCGACTCGGGGCATTTGCTTCGTCAACTTTCATCCGATGAAGTATTTTGTCAGGGGCAGATGTAAGGCCTATGAATCGAGATCGTAGTGCCATTTATTCGATGCATACTGATGAACACCTATCCTCCCATTGCAGGGCTTTGGGCTCGTTCCTCTTCATACACTCGCAAACAAAGTGGATGAAGAGGAGCGAGGTAAAGACCCTGCTGTAGGAGGATGCGGATTGGTTACTCGAACTAGAACTGAGTGAGTTTAGGACCTATGTCAAAAACTCCTGGCTCTTTTACGTTGGAGTTCTGTAGGCCCCTACTCCGCTTCTGAGTGATTTGGTATCTTGCCCATAGATGTCTGTACATTACTAAGTACATCGTCACGTACAATTTATTCATGGAAGAATAACAGTGGCATTTGAACAAAACAAACAGAATCCTTAGAAAGGCAAACTTATGAGCGATGATGACTTCTTTCTCATAAAAAATATATCAGGTATGCGGGTTAGCGACTTAGAATTCGCTTGCGGAGGTTTTACTTGTGTACTCAAGGCACGTCTTCGCGTCTTCGCTTGGCGGTACGTGTTCGGAGTCTGAAGTAACTGCCTAGGGCTGCTTCTCGGCAGATAAAGACAAATGACAATAATTAGATTTGAATAGTATACCGGTATTACTAATGCGTTTTGGGACAGTCGCCGTCTGGTCTGGTTTTAGTGCCTGACAAACTGCGAACGGGGCCGATCTTTTGGTATGATCTAAAAAAGCTTCAGAATACCGAGGCCCACATCAAAAAGGAAGGTTTTTGAGGATATTATGTGACGCAAAATTATTCTATTGTCAGGTTTAGTTACGCTGCCCCAAAGGTACATGCATGTAATGTTTTATCTGTCGCTTGCGTTTCGATTGAATGAGGCAGAGAAGATTCCCAACGCAAGGCATTCCAAAGGAAACGGACAAGGTAGCCTACTGTTAACTATTGTAGAAAATTAAGATAATGTACATGGAGAATGTAGAAACAAATGGCCTCAATGTGAAATATAGGGTTAAACAGGCTAAAGATAGAAGAACCAAACTTAAAGAAAAATGAACTAAAAGTATTGTTCGTGTACATGTTGATGTACACATTGTATTTGCTGTGCCAATGAGACCTCTGTTCTGTTTCTCATCCTACACACCTTCCATTTTCCATCAACAACACACGCGATCTTTCGATTATTAGATTTCAAACGAAGCTCTTTTGGCCATTTCGGCAGATAAAGACAAATGACAATAATTAGATTTGAATAGTATACCGGTATTACTAATGCGTTTTGGGACAGTCGCCGTCTGGTCTGGTTTTGGTGCCTGACAAACTGCGAACGGGGCCGATCTTTTGGTATGATCTAAAAAAGCTTCAGAATACCGAGGCCCACATCAAATAGGAAGGTTTTTGAGGATATTATGTGACGCAAAATTATTCTGTCAGGTTTAGTTATGCCTGTTGTACACGGTAGGATTTTTTTGTACTAAAAATTATAAATGAGGCTCATGAAGGGTGATTTCGGTCACAGGCTACCGATTGCATTGCTGAAAGGCATTGTGAACAGCCATTTAGGCCCCATTTATAATTTTTAGTACAAGAAAATCCTACCGTGTACAACGGGCATTACGCTGCCCCAGAGTAAAGGGAACCTCTTTGTAAAGGGCCAGAGTTCGCGCCTATTGTTGAGAGTATTGTGTGACTTGTGTTATGCAATGTTCCTGGGGTGTTTAGGCATATTGTTGTGTTCTCATACACAGGATCATCAGACCTGTGTAGGCGGAGTACTAGAGCAGACGCATTTTGGCAGTGTTGTGGGTTCAACAACCTAGCGATGTTCCCCCAGACCACAACTGAGGGAGAGTTGACTAGTTGGAGTGTTATCCTTTGGCAAGACCCCATTAGATGTTGTCTGGAGAGCTGATCCGGTGTTGCCTGATCAGATATTCACTTTGAAGATCTCGTTTATACTGTTTGTCCATTGTGTATCATTATATTGCACTAATTTTGCATATATTAAATTTAATTTGAAACGAACGTTGCGTTCTTTGTACCATTTCTCCGCCACACTTGTTGTTGGTGTTCGCACAGTAAGCATAAACACTGGCGGCCATTTTTGTTACATTACACTGATCCGTGCAGGAGCGTCTTTGTCTACTGCAAGTAGCCCTACATGCAAGTAATGTTTTATTTGTCGCTTGCGTTTCGATTGAATGAGGCAGTGAGAAGATTCCGAACTCCAAGGCATTTCAAAGGAAACGGACAAGGTAGCCTACTGTAAACTGTTGCAGAAAATTGAGATAACGTACTTGTACAGTGTAGAATGTAGAAAAGAATGGCCTCAATGTGAAATATAAGGTTAAACAGGCTAAAGATAGAAGAACCAAACTTAAAGAAAAATGAACTAAAAGTTCATGTACATGTTGATGTACACATTGTGTTTGCTGTGCCAATGAGACCTCTGTTTCTCATCCTACACACCTTCCATTTTCCATCAACAACACACGCGATCTTTCGATTATTAGATTTCAAACGAAGCTCTTTTGGCCATTTTAACTAAATGATGTAGAAGATTGCCATAACGAAATACAAGGCAAGTCGATAACACGATGCCACTCATTGCGTGGAATGGTAGTTTCTTTTAACAGCGTTAGACGTAGGTGGTAATGCACAGCAGTTTTCGTGACCGTGCAACCCAGTGAAACACTGGTTGGTTACCAATATTCCCACAGAAGACTTTGGGAGGAATGTTTCGTTGGAATTTAAACTTTCTTCGTTTTTCATGTAAAGAAATTGAATTTTCGCACAGCGGTATCAACTTTGAACGGCTCCATCTAACATTACTAATGATTGCTCAGAGCTATCAAGGCAAGGTAAAGAAGCGTTTTGGATACCACCTGTACACTAACAGTCATTGTGCACATCCTAGTTAATCCCTCTAATCCACTAGCTCTTTCCTTTCAACAAGAACCAGAGAGAAGAACTCTGTTTTCCGTCTAGACTGATCATGCCAGTGACTAAGACAGCCTTATCCATCTGTCAGTATCTCAGTTTCCTATTCTTTTTAAAATGCTTTGTAATTTTTTCCTTCCTCTCTCTTCCTTTCAGTCTCTTCCTTCGCTATCAATCCACAACTGATGATGCATGTGGTAACCAGCCTTTTGAACGATCAAGACTTTTTCAAGGGCATGTCCGTCTCAAAATACCCTCTTTCTCCTCTAAATTAAAGGCAATAGATATCACGTTGCTGACAAATCAACGAATTGTGAAGTTTAATTACTTCAAAGACTGAACATGAAATGAAATTGATCTGCTTTCAAATCTTGATTGAGTTCTTTCCATCATCAGACGGGGACATTTATTATAATCTCCATAAGACGGTTTTCGTGTCGGATTTACAAAAGAACAACCACGTCTACAGGAAATGACGTCATGAACCATTCTTGGGCAGGCGTTGTGGTTGAACTTGAGTTGCAAACCTCGATGAGTCATAGACAGATAATCTTGGATAAGACATGAACAGGGACATTTGAATTCACAATCGTAGAAACAGATAATTGGTAAAAAGAAAGAAATCAGTCCACAAGGATGTCCGATCACTTTTCAAAAGCCATCTTTTCTGTAGACGAGAACTGTATACAGCCTACTTGGGAATTTCAATCATTTCAATAAGCGATCAGCTCATCAGCTGATTGAGTTATTTTTGGTCGTTTGGACAGTTGGACAGTTACGTATTATTTTCAGAGGTTTACAGGAATGATCATAAAATATTGTATGCTGACCTTATACCGTCAAGCCAGGAGACAAAGATTTGAAATTCCTTTTAGACATCCAGTTTATTTATAGCCAAGTAAAATCCAGGGTTTGTTCAAAATTCGCTATACCTAACACGAAGGAAGGCACACCGTGTGGCTTCAATTAGCAAATAACAAGCGCGAAACATCGAAAAGAAAAGCAGCTCATCACATCATCTGCCTTGGCTCCCGAGCTTATTTGTTGGGCAACAAATACCAGCGTTCAAAGATTCCATGACGATTAAACCAACCAGCCCCGCGCAGCGAACAAATTCGATGCCTAATTTTCGTACGGATCAATCAGCGAACGCCCCGGGGGTAACGCTGATTCTGGTTATCTGGGTTGCGAGAGGTAAAATTGCCCACTGGGTTACAGCATGTTGTTCAAGTCAGGGGTAAGTCAGTTACGACTCAGGTACATGAAAGTTTACATGTTTTCCATGACTTTTTCAACTTGTACTCTTGATTACCACGTATGTCTGGTCCTAGAAAACATATTGCAGCACGAAGCAGCATGCATCCACCAATGTTATCGGATTACCTTTTCCATTATTTTCAAACTCGAACTTTTTGTCGAACACGAAGAAGACAAAGAACAGAGTAAGGCGATCAATGCATCTTTACAAGCAGTTTTCATGTTGGCAAATGGGAAATGGCGTCTTCTTCAGGTTTTGTATCGAAAGATCCCTATTAGCCTGGTCAACACTGAATCACGTGATTGCATCCATGCACCTCAAGACTCCGTCGACATAACATTACGGGAGTAGGCTAGCCCTTCATGCCCTTTAGGAGTCTCTACAGAGAACGTTCGATTAGTTTTTGTCAAAAGGATACCAAGCTCCTCTGCTAAGAGGCACATCTTGGCAAAACAACTCTCAGAGGAGCAACTTAAAAAAAGGTTCGTAAGTGTTGCAAGTAACGAAATCTAAGGGCAAACTGCAATAGTTGAAGTATATCGTCTCACCAAACTACCGGTAGATCGGGATTATTACCAGAGACTAGATTACCTTTAAATGACTTCCAGAAAGTGTGAAGGCATGGAGTATCATCTCCGTACAAAGGAGAGTCGGTAAGCATTTGGTGTAACGTTACCGACGAATCTGTACACCGATGATTGATGAAGTGGAAAGAGTAGAGCAACAGGGAACGATCAATAGGCTTATAGAGTAGAACTCCTTCAGGATCCGGAACAGGATGAAGCTATCAGACACAAATTCTCCCTCCGATACTCGTTCGATCTGAACTGATCCTGGGGCCTATTGACCTTTTCTCTCAAGTAGTCATTTTGTTACGATTACCATTTTGACGGCAAATGTTTGTGTTTGATTTACCCTCTGGGCCTCATTGATTTGAAACTTGCAATAGGGTGTGTGCTGTGTCAATACTTGGGATTCTGAATGCGACAGTGTATCTTATTCAATAGGTTCTGAGGAACACTTCATCGTAAAATCTGAAATAGGCCGACTGGTACTCGTTTATAGCTCACCAGTGTGAGCTATTTTCGTGGTGCAGCGTCCGTCGTCGTCGTCATCAGTTAGCCCCGTTAGCCCTGGTACATTCACCCAGGTGAGCACATGGTCCATGGACCATTTCATTAGGATCTGTTTTCCTCATCAGTACAGGCCGGCTTCAAACTTCATGGGCATATACTCCTAATAAAGTGGCTTGATTCTACCCCTTTCTGCTGTACTTTTGACAGTTCCCAACACTAGGTGGCGCAAACATCAAACACGTCTGTAAAACGACTACCTGTAGTTGTAATGGCCACAATTCCCAATTTTCTGCCTTCGGGAATTGGTAACAGGTAAACCAAATCTCCTCCAACATTCTTCTCGTGAACGTCCAGCTTTGATACCGTTTGGTTCACAAAGGCTGCATATCTGGCTGAACAAAAGGGATTAGTGGTCATTGACTAACTCGACTTCCTCGAAGAGTCCTGCTAGCCGAGTGGTTATCACATCCGCCTGGCAAGCAGCAGGTCCCAGGTTCGAATCTAGCCCGGCTCTTTACGTGGGTCACATGGGAGTGTACCGTGGTGCCAGTGTACCTTGTGCCTTTGCAAGGTACAAGGAGTGACTCGAGGCGGTGGCTTCGGTAGCTTCGGCCCTCATGGAAAGATGCAAACACAACACAATACTTACTCGTAAATGTGTCACTACGCGGGCGGTATATCACACTTTAGAACCAAATTTGCTACAAATATCTACACCACCGGAACTCACGCATAATACACCATCACGATCTGATGGATAAGTTATCCCCAACTCATGAATAAGTGTCCAATTCATTACAATAGTTAATGTATCATAAGGTCAGTTCTCTGGTCAAATTGCTTGAGACCGCCGTGACTGTGATACAAGTCTAGTTTTACTGCCCCATTCAAATTAAGAAGCAGGAAGCCTTTGGAATTCGTTGACATTGTACCCTAAAGTGACTTGTTAGTAAACCATGTCCAACAGCGATAGAATGTGACTCCCGTGGTATCGGGGCAGTGAAGCGAACACTGGAGACCGGCGATAGAACTACTTAAACTGTCTTCGGCATCGTTGGGTAGTTGCACCTCGAGTATCCTGAGAAACTCAGGCCCTTTTCGGTCCCTGCCTTCCCTACTTTGAGGGAAGTCGGCAGAGAGGAGATTGTTTTTGCGCCCCTATGTGAGAGGATGCATTTGGAAAGTGGAGAGTGCAACGACCACCCGCCAGTACAACAGGCAGGGTGCGTTACGATATCGACCCGAGGTAACTGCAGCCCTTAGTAGTGTCTCATGAAAACAAAACGCTGGAGGCCCTGCCATTACTGTTTATAGAACAGAGAATATATCACCCTGAATAATTGAACGTGTTTGTAATAAAATAGAATTCTCGATTAAGGAATACTAGTATTGATGGAAGGTTGCTTTTGTTTGGTGTAGAGCTGGTATGCCAGTAAGACAAACTAAATATCCTTAATAAAGGTCTACCCTGAGGCGTCTCTGAAGGAAATTCGCTGTCCATTAGACGTCGGAGACGCTCTGGATCCGATAAAGCAGAGCGGGTTCTTCACATACCAACGATCGATGGGGATGCCTGTTAGTCTTGGGGACCGTCAACCTCGAGTACCCAACAACACAGATACGAATGAACGCCTGTTTTGGGATTCGACAACTTCCCACAGCCTCCGGCGATCCGGCGGAATCTTCAGTCAGACCCGCCATCCTATTCTTTACCGCTGCTTCCAAAAGTAGGACCAATCTGCATCCGTTCCATAGGTTTCCACGAGAACCCCTTACCCTCGGGCACAAATCACCAAATCGCCTTACTTTGAGTTGGTTTCACCTCCGACTTAGCTTCTAATCTTATTGAAGAATCAACCAGTGACAATTGGCTTCAAGCTTCTCGAAAAAGCTTAGCGGATGCTATTTCGCTATTTTGGTGAAATGGCCTCGGGATATGTGATACCAGTCAACAACCCTGACACTACACGACCCTTGAATGGGGGTCTGCCGTCTTTGGTCGTCGTTGCAACCATCCGGGTCCATGGTTGTGTGCGTTGGTCATCGTATAAGTCTTGGAAGGAACTGTAAGACGTAAGGGACCCATCCTCCCCAAACTAGATCATGTCCTCGTCCCAAGACGAGTCGTACTTGTCTCCGATCGAGAAATACTGACGCCTCATATCCTGAACCGAATACAAATTGGCTGTTTTGAATAAATTCATGTTTGCAAGCATGTCTAGAATATTGGACAAGGTACCTCAATCGAAGATGCCTAAGTAACCCAAAATTTACATCTGGTACGGAGTGACAAGTTGTTACTGATGATTGCTTAGTACAAGATGTATAGGAATGTCGGCAGAACTATACACCACGAGCGGTAGGGGTAGTGACTGGCATGGCTGGGATCTACTGCAGGAAAATGTAGCTCATGGTTACAGACGTAGTCGAGACCAAACGTTCTTTAGTCTATGAAAAGTGTCCTTCAAACCTTCAGCGTGTCCTTGTGAATGACATAATTGCCCTCAGCATGTAAAAAGCCTTAATGATGGCGCTCGTTATAAATTCACTGAATGGTGTGTGATGAGGTCACACAGGAAATAGATGAATAATTAGGCCTAAACTATTTCTCGGAGTGGTAGACATGTTGCGCGATGGGTCACCCAGAGCGGCAGGTGTTGGGGACATGAAGTGTTGTCTTTTTGTCCCTGTTTAATGACAAAAAACGAGAATAACAATGTATTAGTCTGATCGTTATCTCTTTAGATGCGCCTCACGCGAGAACCACTGGGCTTAATTCGTGGTACATTTAGTTCATATTGGTTCAGTGAAGAGTTTCCCACCGAAAAACTTTTTTATGTGTTTATGGAGATCAAAACCTGTCGGGCAATGATGGGTGACGATGTTTTTGCACAGTGGTTATCAGCTGGAAAGTAGATAGGTCCGAAGTTGTCCTTTTTAAAAGCGGTTCAAGTGGTATGTCATGTATGTGTGCACTTATCAATACATAGGCTACATGTGTACGATTCGTGGCCAATTCGACTTTATAAGAGGTTTACCAAGAGGAAAATTCCCACAACAAGGCCCATTAACCATGCTCATTCGTAACCTACATACCCCCCTCTTCACTCTGAACCCTTTGCTTTTCCAAATTTACCAACCATTCAGGGGTCAAGCATGTGTCAAGTGAAACTCACGTCAGATTTTACTTGACATTTTGACAAGTTTGAGAGGCAATTACTCAAGTACGATTCATATAAGTACGTTTCGCCTAAGGGCAAATTTCGAGAATTGCAGGAAATAAATGTGCATGTACATAACATTTTTCAGTGATCTCCAGGTGAGGGTACATGTATTTGTGGAGACCTCCACGAAGCCAACGGCGTCGAAAACGAAGCATGGTTGTAATGAAGGTTTGTGAGAAAAAAAGAAGCTGTGCTATGCCGATATTCAATCAATGTTTCCTGAGGTAATCAGCTCAGTGGGTTCTTATTTCTCGCTCCCTCGATCCGTCACCGATGATACTGTGTGCGGTGACGAAGGGACCGAGCGCTACGAACCTCAGATATTCCAAGTATTTTCAGGAAGGTACACATAGCAGGAAACACGCGACGGCCCTCAACCACAACACAAAACCGTCGTAAAGTCTTCACAAGGAAGTACCAGCAGCAACCCATTTCACAAATGAAAATGGAGAAATGGTGTTAAAATTACGAGCCGAGTCTGAATCCGATTGATAGAAAGAAAAGCACGTTTCAGAGCTTACTTGACTGAAAGATGCCCTGGGTTACGATGTATTAAAGTGAATTTATCTCCACCGGGTTCAAACTGGCGTGAGAGGAAGCAATCATGCGGAGTATTCTTTCTGGAGGCTAAGTTCAATTACTTGGCTATTCGGCCGTTGATTGCTGGAATTGGCAGTCAGTCGAACATTCTTACATCGATCATGAAGGTATTACTACGACTCCGTGCAGCGATTGTAGCAGAGGAAAGACTTGCCATGGAAGGCAGGTATTCAGGGCTCGCCCTAACAAGCCTTGGCTTACCTCGAGGAAACTGCTAGCCCAACGTGGGGTGGAAGGCATCCTAACAATCTGCCGAGGCATTGATAACCCTCCTCACTGCATCTGCGGTTTTTTGTTGATTTTGCTTCAAATGTGGTTTTAGGGATTACTTAGCAAGCAGGATGTTCATGTAAGGTTAGCTTTGCGGTAACCCTCTCTTGGACCTTGGGGGATCAGGCTTTATTCCTCCAAGCTTGGACCAAATGATTTCACCGACTCTTCAGAGAAGGAAGGATAAAACGAGTGGAAGGTTTCTCTATTCCAACATCCATTAATTGTCATGAACTTTTAAAGCTCTTGCAAGAGCAAAGACGGACGTTAAGATCTCTAAAATAGGGAGTTTTCGCAAAGCCCCCGAAACGCCAACGCCAAACCCATTGTCCGATGCCACGAACACCGACAAAAGGATAGACGTTCGCGTTGGCGTTTCGGGGGCTTCGCGAAAACTCTATAAAGGTGTTTCTAACGTACCACGATATGAGGAATAAAAGAAACACACGTATGTAGCGTGTAAAAAGGATGATGATATCACATACATGCACTTAATACCATGAGAATACTCTCGTAGATTAGTAAGATAACATGTTACATCGAAAATGTTACGTTAATGTTAATATGTTACGCGTGTGGAATGCCCCGTGCGCATCGAACAGCAACCCAGGCAGACCAACCGTGAATTGCTAAAATACTTGACTTCATGCGATACGTTATTCTTTCGATAAGATGCAAGTCGGAGCATATTGCGAACATCCGATACGACTGGTGTGTGTTCTGTACGGAATATGAAATAAGCAATCGTGGAGATCTTGCAGAAGAAGCTGAGGCGGTAGAACAAACACCAGGTGTGAACTGGAATACTATAGGGAGCTGATTTACATAGTATTGCTGCCACACAGGTAAAACGAAAAGTTTAAAAGAAACAAGCAACGAATCGACTATCAACATGTCTAAATCAACGACCTTCTTCGAAATAATGTCAAAAAGAACATCTTTTCTTGATGTGTTCATATCAAAATCGCACACTGTGAAACGTACGAAATGCTGTGCGTGTGTTCCCATCGTCGTGATTGGAATATGAGGACGGCGTAGGTTTGGAGCCATCGAGTGGTGAAAAGGACTTCAATTCACATTCGAATATACTGTAGCGCAACAGAACCACCAGTGAGAGCTGATTTCAGGGGCTGTTTGAACAGCACCAAAAAAACTTGTTCCGAACGTGGTTTTTTTGTTGTTTTTGTTGCAGCTGTACGATTGGTCGATTTCGAACTGTCGCTCATCCATCTGTTAAACGTACAAATCAATCACTGATGTAAACACCATCTTATTTTCTTACTTTGCTCAATGCCACCATGCCCAATGCAACCATAGCCTGTCATGCGTCTCAGTGAATACCTATTTACATTTATTGTAACTGAAAAATAGATTATATCTACGTCAGGAACAGCTGTTGTGGACGGAGAGGCAAGAAACCTAATACAATGCTGCTTTACCAACTTGTCACATCTTGCCGTGACAGCTACGTGCCGAAAATACATGTCTCACTGGTACTATTACTTAACTCGGAGAAATGGAGAATTTGCCTGCAATGCTTAGCTGACAAAAGAATTCGCTGGCAAGATTCGTACTTTTTTCGTCGTTACAGCATATTTAATTCTTATGATTGTTGTACCGACAGCCTTCAAATTTGAACAACTTAGAACGATTTGATACTGACATGCTGTGTAATTCTTAAATGGGATAGAATTGTGCAATCATCATTAGGTGGTCTTGAGTTAACCGTGTGGAGCCTGTTGATAGCCTAGTGGTTATCACGTCCGCTTAGCAAGCGGGAGGTCCCGGGTTCGAACCCAGCCTTGGCCATATCAATCATCCATGGCTCTTCACGTCCGTTGAATGGGACAGTAAGCCGTGGTGTCTTGTACCTTGTGCCTTTGCAAGGGCAAGTAAAAGACCTCATCCAAGTGAGGAACATTGAGATGACCTCTTTCGTACTTAGCAGGGCCGATTGGATTTTCCGGCTAAATGATGCAATTTACATACACACATCAGCGTACACTTTATACAGGCATGAGGAGTTGTTGCAGTTGTATCAATGCCGCATGTCATTCACTTACAAAGGAGATAGAGACCATGGACAGATGTTGCCATACGAGGAAACAATACTGTAAATTAATAAAATCTCTTCCCCATTCATGACTGTAAAATGTGCAACCTCTAGCACAATGGAATCTATTGTAGCTAAAGCGTGATCAGCATTGCCTGATAGCCTTCCGGCCTGCTTCTGTACATAAAAGCGTTTGCTAGATGGAATCTGCCGGAGTGAAAAACACTGCAGAGATAATGGAGCTGTAGCACAAAGCAACCACATTGAACACAGTGTACAATGGTCATAAATAGGGTTTGAGTTTTCCGCACTGCTGTGTCCCAATCGTGTGTAGTTCGAGTACGTCTGGTTTATTCTTTTATGCATGTATGGTTAACGCCGGTCAGTGGAAGGAATGGGAGCCCTGGGAATGCAGGTCCTTGTTGGTCTGCTGTTGTAAGCTATTCGAATATGTCGAATCGTCATGGTTCCTATAGCCATCCTAACCCCTCGTTAAACAATAAAACCAGACTGAGATCCCAGGAGGACTTGGATTCTTCTTACACTGGCTCCGAGAAAATTAAGTTAGATTCACCAAGAGATCCAACCCTTTATCACGAAACTGGCAGAAGAATTGAACCCACGATATAGATTTTTCCACTGGCACTGCACCATACTGACGACAATGTCCATCCGCTTTTGTTGATTCTGCATTTTAGCGGAGAAAGATCTGCTGAGTTGCGACGTCAGGTATCCTAGATTCCCGGAACCGAAAGGCATTTTGATTAAAATGGAAAGCTGCCCTCTCCGTGGGGTTCCAACCAAAGTTGCCTGACCATAATACCATTTATCTTTGGATAATTACCTCAGTGCCGTGCGCATTTTATTGTCCACTCTGTCGGCGTTGTGCTGGGAAATAATTGCCCGATTAATTGGCAGAGTATACCCCCNACACTGGGTAGTGCACGGCATGCATGCTGCATATCGTAAAGAACTGAAACACTGCTCTATCTAAGAATGAAATAACAATTGCGATATTGTATGACAAAATGACAGCTACATCGCTGAGGTTGAAAGCCAGACATTCACAGCTACGGCAAAGTGTGCCAGGAAAAGCTTTGTAGTTGCTGAATGACAGAAATCGTGTTGTCAGCGTCCCCGCACGCTTTGCAACATCACCGGAGCGACCACTCTCCTCTCCTATCATGTCTAAATTAGATTTTCTGGCACTCAGCTATATCAATGATCTGGCCTCTTCTATCACCGATCGGTAGATACCCAGTGATCAATTGACCGTCCGAAGACCTGTGTTACACATGACCATCTCTCTGTAGTTCGGCGGAGGTTGGCATTGAAGTATATGGCTGACATGGCAAACCAGAGTGATGGACGTTAAGTAGGGTTGTGAGTGGACGCAAGCCCGTAAACAGAACGTGCAAGAGACAGAAGATATTGGGAAACGTTTGATGGTTTTCCTTGAGGTGTTGCTCTGACATGAAAACGATTAGAGAACTGCAAAGAAATGAAGATTTACAGAATGTTTGTCGGTCAGAAGATAACCAAGGACAACAGCAGCAGGTGTCCGCCATTTTAATGGCAGTTATAGTCGGTACCATCATGGTGGTAATAAAGTAGGCACAGGTTGTTCTGTCTGGAGGTGACGTTGATAAGACGCCTCCGATCCACCGTCTAAGGTGCTAGTTTATAGATATATTGATATTTTGACAGTCGCCACCTTCCGTCAAGATAGGATGCCGTTTCCGACGGTAGCGAATGACTGGTGCTGAGATGATGACCTCGACCGACATTAGGACTGCCCGAGGGTAAGCTGGCCGACACAAGAAGCTTGGGCTTTAATTGAAATTTTTAGATTTTAGACCGTTCTAATGAACAACATCGTTTCTTATTCAAATTCACATGAAAATATCAAATTTTCAAGGTCTCTGAAACGTTTGTAACATTCACCATCATGGATGGTTGCTGTGCGCAGTCCCACTGAAACACGACAATACTGTATCCCGCCATTCGCGTGACTTAACAACAAAACCGTGCATATCCTGAAAAAAGAATAAACATGACAATAGGCTACCCCGCCATTCGCGTGACTTAACAACAAAACCGTGCATATCCTGAAAAAAAGAAGATTCCCAATTGTTGTGCTGTCCTTGTAGGCGAATGAGTCTTAACATTGTTATTATTAGTTGTTTTCTATTAAAAGACACAACTTATTCCCATTGAGAGTAATCCCAACAAAAATATTTCTTTTTTCTTATTGAAAACCCAGACGGGGCGCGATTTTAAACAGCTTAGGGGTTGATGTTTAAAACAGTCTTTTGTGCCCCCTGGGGTTCTTGCTCCCCAGATTAACGTATTAAGGCATATATGTTGTTTCCTGTCTTTCTCAACCAAAGGGTCACCAGTAATCAATCCCTAAATTGGTGTACTGAGTTAGACTAATGGAATGTATCGCTATTATGAAGCCGACGGGCTTTCCTTGTGGGCCACAGTAGATAATACAAACGAAGAGAGTTTCCCTAGACAGTCCTCCTCGACTGTGCCATAGACCCGGCTTTCTCCATTCGCACGGGTTGCGTTACCTTGTCTGTCGGTGTGGCTAAAGAAGGCACCGTCAGATGTTGGCCTAATCGGTGCATTACCTCAGATTTCTGAGTAGTACCATGGAGGTATAAAATAAGGGGCCGTATTTTAGAATGTTCCTTAACATTAAGGTCCACCTTAAATCTATTGTTCTCGATGGTTTTACAATAGACTTAAGGTCGAACTTAACATTAAGGAACGTTCTAAAATACGAGCCATGATCTTATTTTATACCTCCATGGTAGTACCGACAAGACTGGTAGTTATTCCACCATTCTTTCTGAGACACTCTCTAAGATATTCATGTTGTTGGCTTGTTATTACATATACCAACAAGGTTCTCCGAGGTTGTTGGTGTCATATACATTACAAGTTATCGGAGAAACTGACATATTGCTTCATCCTTCACTGGGTATCAGGGTAGCTGGTTACTTTGTATAAACACACCTGCCATGATGTACATTCGCTCATTGCAAGAAAAGTTCAAAATGCCTTTTGAATTGTTAACTATCCTTATTCCTTGGAAATCGGGTGATACAACCCCGCTGGGTGCTAACTACAGGTTGTGAGTAACATGGAACCATAATATTAACACCGACCCGCATTGTTTGGGATGGACAATATATGCAGATGGTGTCATCAACACCCTCCGGCAACTTTGTTCATCCTTCGATTGTCCCACACAATGAGCCCAAAATCTGATCTAAGTTTTAGGAACGCCCAAGAAGTGCCGCAGAAGTGGTTCGAAAGATAGTCAACCAAGGGGTGTTAGCTATATAATGGTGTTAAGGAGGAACCGAAGATCATGGCGATCCATCAGAAACGAACCAAAACGCACTCATTTTCCGAAATTCCCAAATCCCCTCACCATCCATTAAGGCCGCTACAGAATGCCTCAGAAAACCAAGTTAGGACCACATTTTCCTTATTGCAGAGTACTTTTCATGTGCAAA
>NMRB01002098.1:12328-23693 GCA_002633025.1 Notospermus geniculatus | reverse complement strand
ATTGAGTTTTGTCGCAAATGTGCGCTTGGCTAAAGCTAGGCGCACAAAATAGGCCTATGTGCGGCAAATCTCGATGCGGCAGGGGTGTTTTTAAAGACCCGGATAAATACAAGTCGACAGCGTTGGGTCAGTCAACTTTAAAAACATACCGCATGATTTGCCGCACTGTGCGCCTAGCGCTTAGTGGTGCGCCGGGTGGTGCGCTCAAGGACCGGATCTCTAGTCTCCCGCCAAAAATTAAGTATCATTTTCTGTTACCAGATGTCACTACCAGCTAGTCCACCAATTCGTAATTCCGAGATTATTATGAAAACGTGTTTCTCACATTTACTCTCATATATCAATAGGATTCTCTCTAATTTCAGTGTGATTGAAAAATTTAATTTTATTTTGAACTGCAATTATTGTACAAATGCTGTAAAATGAAATAGTTCGAATGGCGCATTCCGAATCGACTATATACTGAGTATGTCAACAGCTTCTGAGCATGCTGAGCAACAACATGAACAACGCAAAGTGAAAATTCGTGACACATGTCTTTCTTGTTTGACATTTGATAACGCTAATTTTGTCTTTGAGTGACGTTTCTCTGCATACCACTGATGTTGGTGTGTGAGATCAGCATGTCCATCATTTGAAGACAGTCAAGTGTTGAGATTTTTTGCAGTCATCATGCCCAAAGTTGGGAGACGGGTGAGCCACACTTTTCACCATCCATCATCCATCATCATGTTCATGATGACCATTGTGACCATGTTCACTTTCTTCCATTCATTCCTGTTCATCATCCATTTGCATCATGATCATCCATCCATGTCAATTCAGTTGTCATCCCACCAATGACCACCACCATGACCACCGCCTCCACACCACCATCACACTGGTAGTAGGCCTACCAGAAATATATTAGGCCTATACCGGTAGGGCCTAGGGTAGGCCTACTGCTGATGCAGCATGTGCACTGTTCTCCGCAAGGCCTTTTGTGACGGTGGCCCACCCCTAGGCCTATACCTTCCGTATGCGCATGTTATTGTTACCACCCTACCTTAGAAGTAGCCACAGCCTACCTTGCAGTCCACAGTACCACACCAGTCAGGGGTTTAGTTAGAGGGAGTTTGGAAGTCACGGAAGTCAAAATACTTCGGAATTTTAGGCTCCGGGAAGTCAAGTACTTCCAAACAATTTTAAACTTCTAATGTATTTAACTGATGAAGTATATTTAGACTTCCAAGAAAAGCCCCAATACTTCCTGGTTTTTGGGTTAAGGAAGTCATGAATTCCCATCCAAAAATGTTAACTAAACCCCTGACCAGTGTTTCAATACAGAGGGGGGACGGGGGGATTTATCCCCCCCCCCCCCATGATTGAGGCAAGGAAGGGGGATNCGATATTTTCAAAATGTTAGGAGAGAGCACAAAGAGGTCTCATAGCCTTGTGAAGGTCCCCAAAATGCTTGTCTGATACGTACTTCAGAGAATCAAGGCCTAGTTTTCAGCACACATTAGAAAAAACGACAGGGAGAGCTCTAATGTATTCAGATGGAGCGCAGTACATTTTACACTACGCTGACGTCGTGACGTCGGTGCACTGACGTCAAGAATCGCGGCGATGATTTGCGTTTTTTAAAGTCAATACAGTGGGGCTTTAAGAAATCCTGCGGAGACTACTGCTGATGGAGTAATATATTTCTGCTGATACGAGACCATCAGCAGTATGATCAGTGCTGCATATCACATCATCAGCTGCACTCCAGCTAGGAGTAGCCTAGGCCTATACATGCTATAGGCCTAGGCAAACACCTATAATCTGGATTATAGTACTCAAACTAATATTGTCATTGATAATATTCATTCATAGCCAGGAGCAGATAGGAAGCTTAGTATTTAGCTCTGGCCTACATCTGACATGGAGGCCATCATCAAAGCCAAAGGCGTGTTTGACTGGACAGTTGACAGAATACATGTAGTTTGTTCATGCTTTGGAACCTGTATTAAAAAAGAAAAGTGCAATGTCAGCCAAAGATTGATTTTCTGTGATCACAATTTTAAAGACTTTACACTGACATGGCTAATCGTTAGTGTGAGTGCAAGTAAACCTGTTGTCATAGCAACAATTGATATGTACAGAGCTTGTTGCTATACAGTGCCATACCAATCGTTTAATTGCACTTTATCTTTTGATACTGTAGTTCATCCGTTGCCAGCTTGACTGAATTATTGAACTATTTGTTCTGTATTGTATCAATTTCATGAATTTTGAAAAAGAATCTGTTACAATTTCTTTGTGAAAGAGTTCTGCTTGCATGTCACATTGTGCTTCCATTCCTATCCAACATCTCATCATCACACTTGGTTGGTTGATTCCAATCCCTGATTCACTGTAGTCAGCCATTACAGTACTTCAAGAGACATTTCGTTCTGTTTCTAACTATATAAATGTATGTGTGGTGCAAAACAACTTCCACAGTCCGTTTTTGTCCATTTGTCCTGTGATTGAAAAGACTTTTCAGATTGCGCCGAGAAATCTGCACTACTGCTACCACTGCCACAGTGTGACTGTCAAATGATGTTTATTTTTTTACACTTGCTGGATGCTTTGCTTCAAAATATACTCATAATGAATGCATGGTAGGAATAAAATAATGGCTACAAACGGACCATGACAAGATCACAATGGTCTGATCAGTCCTGTCATTCAAGGCAGAAAGTTCTAATTCAGGTCCTTTTATTTTTCATTTTTTTACAGTGGCTTTTACCCCTCTTTTTTTCTTCTCACTGGTTTTTCTGCCTGTCTGTGTTTAACTGACCATCATCATGACCTGGAACAAGAAGGTAACTCAGTTGTGCTGTGCAGTGTGGCATTTGTACATAGCTTGAATCTGATGTCGTCGTCATTTTAACTAGTGTACAAAGGTTTTTGCCTGCTTGTAATTGACTTGCTTCCTTTTCAGGCTACACCAGGCCACCTGCAGCATATTCCTGGTTTTGAGCATGTGGTACAGTTTATAATCAAAATGTTTTGCATGTGCATCCCTTGTTCACTATACATTACCCCCAAGTATTACTATCTGACGAGAAGGCATGGTCAAATCCAAGATAGTGATTTAGTCCCTTGATGAATTTCAGGAGTCTAGTTCCTCATTTATCAATTGAGAATTCACTGGCATGACTGGTGTTTATTCAATGTAAAACTCTGTTGACAGTCATGACCGTACGATACAACTGGGAGGACCAACTTGCCAAACTGCCTGGCAATAAGCATGAAACTTTTCCTACATGTAACTGAACATCCTTGTAATCATAATGAGTGCCTGCATGTGGTTCTTACAGTGCTCACTCCCTATGTCATGCACACAACGATGGTAACTGGAGGGAAGAGGGTCACCTTTCACTTCACATCAAGACCTGTCAAAGTTCTTTCTTGAGCAAAACAACTGCCTTTCCCATCCTCCTGCCTCAAAAGACATTTGACTTGTCCCAAGCAGTAACACATGGTTTTTTTTTCCAGAGTGATCATGCATTGCATGACTACCTGCGCAAGGACAATCGCGTCATTGCTAATGCCCCCTTTGGGACGTTCTATACACCAGATATTAAGATGAAGATCATCGGAGGGAAGCCAGTCCATATCGTGGAAGGAGAACCGCTTCCTCAGGAGATGTAAGTCAGTGTTTTCCCTGGGATTTAGTTGAAACGTGACGGTCGCCTGACGCGCGAAGCGCGGCAGCCGAGGCGCGTAGCGCCGAGCGGGGGGGTGTGCGAGGGGGGGTGGGCCCCCCTCGCGTAGAAAATTTTTGATTCTAGAACACTGCAAGACGCCATTTCCGTGCCCGAAAACGCAACGCAATTTACTAACTTTCTTGACGGACCGAAGCGCGCGCAATGAGCCGAGCGCCATCTATGAAATCTCGTTGGCAAGTTTATGAACTAGATAATGCTAGACGGGTGGTGAAGGTAGTATAATTGGACCGATCCATTATCGTTGTTGAAAGGGGTGTGTAACAACCATCTTCCTCTGTTGCGTCCGTATGAAAACAAGCGTTGGGAGTGCTCAGAATGCGTGTCGGCCGATTTTTTTTGCGTGACGGTGGATATTTTAAGCGTGGCGGTTCCACTACGTAGATTTTTTAACGTGGCGCAGGCACAGACGTTTGCATTCTAAACGTGACGGGCCGTCACGTGTTTTTTAATCAGGGAAAACACTGTAAGTATGGCTGCTGGCTGACAGAGCTGGCAAAAAGGCTAGTGGTGGGTTATCCAGGGTAAGACTGCTGTCATCAGGTCATGCATGGGCCCACTTCCTGAAACTTGTCGTTATGCTACTAAATAAAGGGCTTTCTTTGACTTCATGTAGTTTTGGGAACGAGATCCTTCTTGCCTATAGTTGCACTTACAGGTGCCTGAAGATGATTCAACTCTGTTGTCCCGTCTGTTACTTGTTTCATGCATTGCAGCATGTACCATCAGCTTTTTGCCCCCTTGAAACTCTTCGTTGCCATCATCGTACTGTTTAAAATAAATCGCTTTTATGTCTGATTGTCACAGTAGGATGGCTTTCGGCAAAGAAAGTGAGAAGCCATGACACAAGTTTGCCTAGAGCAAACTATATTCTTCAATTCAGTTACCATTTCTGTGACTGTCAATGAGATATATTTACCTGCACAAAATGATCGTTTTGGCGTGAATGGGGCCTATGAATCGCCACTCTGCGTTGACACTTATCTTATTTAGACACCTCATGATCCTTTTGTGTGGGTTTGATGGGTTGTTGGTAGAAATGGAGATGGTTATTATTGAACTGGGTCATCCTTTTCAAAAATGATTGCCCATTTTTGAGCTCATTTTCGATGGAACGATAAAAAGACTGTAAAAATGTTATGGTTTCTAATCCAATGATTGCATTGTGTGAGGGATATTTCAACACCTAAATCAAAATCTCTCTTTTTTGATGGGAAATGCCTGCGTTGAGTACATCGACTGTAAAATTTGACAAACTTTCAATTTAGTTACAATACAATCTTATTGTCTGACAAAGTCCACTTCATATGTAAAATTATGGTGAAGAACATTTCTGTATGAAGTTTAAAAGTATGTTTTCCCTCACTGCATGTCACTGCATGTAATGTACTTCTTACAAGGATTTAGGATCAGGCAGTAAGCAGGCCTAAAAGTACCTTGCGCCATGGGCTGTTTGTCCAAGAATATTAGCAGCTAAGCTGAGATCTAAATACTCTTCTCTGTGTCATAGGTAAACACAAAGGAACTAACAATACAGATGATCTTTAGTACTCTGTAGATGTTTTTGCAATTACCGTAGGCGTTCCTCTCAATGGTGTCCATCTGCAGCGATCTGTTTGCGGTATCACAGAGGTTTTACAATTTTTTTCTTCCATTCATGATCGTGCAAACAACACCTTGTAGCAACTAGCATTGTGGACATCACTTTGCCGGTGTTGTCACCTTAACTTGTTGGTGCTATTTAACTGTCAACAGGTTGCTTCGTGCTATATTGCTTTATGCGTATGGCCGTAACATTGCCATTTTCTTGGCAGTTCACAAAAGCCCATGAGTTGACTTAACTTACATGTATTGTAAACATAAAATGGCTGATAATATTGCTGACAGGTTTGCAATTTTGAACAGGATTGGATTAGAACCTGCTTGACCTGCACTGCCATCAAAAATATATAACTATTTTTGCTGCCATATCATAGTTGTACCTAGAAGACTCAGACTAACATAATGTCAGTGTTGGGTGGTTGATTTTGGTCTTTCCATGTGCTTTTGGCAGCCTGTGGCCAAATTGCCTAGGTAAGGTGTTTGATTGATGTATCACCAAGTATCTTAAGGCCGTTACAAACCACCTGAGGGAATAGGTGAGACAAAGGTCTGTAGTGTTGTTCATGGTTTAGATCGGTGTGGTTGCCACATTTGCCTTCTTATCTTAGCTTTACCGGTACTTGCTGACCAGAATATTTTATATAAAAAATACAACTGTGGCAAACAGACCTAGTCCAATACCAACAAACAACAGACTTCAAACCAAGGGCCTGTTGACCGCAGTAAAGCCAGTGCACCACTGTCCTCTGCCTTCATGGTTGTCACCTGTTTTTCACTCAGATACACTGTAGGAACTGCCGAGTCGTGAACTGAATGATACTTAGATTATTCACTTTATTTTCTCCATAGGTATGACCCTCCTCGGTTGCCAGTGGTACGGAGGGAACGCCTCCCATTTCTAACCAGACCACTCAACCCAGTCCAATGGTACAATGTAAACTTCAGTAACAAGACTGAAAAATCTCAAGTTGAAAGCATTATGAATACAGATTAACAGGGTTTCTGCCAGAAATATTTTTGAGGGTATGCAGTTCTTCAAAATCAGCAAAAAAAACCATGAAATTAAAGAAAATGGCCCTTTTCTGTTCCTTTGAGGGTACTCGCAGCGTACCCTCTGGCGGAAACACAGTACACATATTTCAAGTTGTGCAGTCATGATAGCATTGATCCTATCACTGAGAAGTGACTTTAGCGGGCAGCACGCCGGGTGAGACAAGGGTAATAATATCGCAAGCGATCTGATCACATGGTGTGCTGCCCGCGTTCGTGTTCCCTGTGATAAAAAGTCTTGTTTTTGAGGTTATTTGAGATTGATGTTTGAATAGTCGGCTGGTAGTGGTGACTTGATTCTGTGNAGATTTTCCACAAAATAGCTAGGGGGTACGGGCCGGGTGTGCCCCACCCCCCTTGGATCCGCGCCTATGACCATTGTGCTGCATGTTTGTGAGTGTTGATGGGAAGATCGAGGTAACACGAACAGCCCTTGATACATGATAGTAACAATTCCTGTGATGTGAGTGAATGATTCTTACATGTAACTTGCTTTGTCACTGCACCAACCAAGCACATCAGAGGATCAGCCCCTGGCATAGCTGTCACAGCTTCTTTGTGAACCTGCATCATATCTGGCTGTTTTTAGTATTGACATTCAACCTACTGGGCTACAGTTCTTCACAGACCTCCGAAGGAAGTCCTCAAGAAACTTCCATGATTCCGATGCACAGCCAATCTCCTTCTGCACACATTTCCCTTACGTCTAATTCCTCAGAAACAAAATGCACTCTACTCATCCAACACTTAGATTGCCGTTTCAAAATGTTGCGTAGTGAAACCTTTGCTTCCCTTCTAAATACTCCAACATCCATCACATGGTCAATGGTCATGTTAATTTCTTCCTTCCAGGACCGCTTTAATTCTCATCTTCATCAACAGCCTCTAAACCCACATCCCGTCCTGCCTCCGATACAAAAAAGGTCACCGCCACCGGAGGAACCACCTATCCAATCGTATCACTCACAGGAAGTCACGTCAGACCCGCTGACGGAGTCACCGCGTCTCTACCGCCTGCTCCCTAGAGACACGTATCTTCCTCGCGAACCGCTCTTCTTAAAGAGAGACGAGGAGTTGCTGCTATCTCGGATGCTGCGCGATGAACTCTCCCGATTCAGTCCAAATAAAATCAAAGATGTTTACATGGATCTCCTGGGTATGGATCGGAATCTGACATGTTATGTTTCATTCCAAGATCTCAGTCTAGCATTCACGAAGAATCAGGTGAGACATCCAAACGCGCTGCTTGGAGTGAAAAGATTACAGGGTCAAAATGATTAGAAATGGCTAATTTAGGACTGAACTTTGGTGTCCTCAATAGAATGGTGTCCATTAAGGAAGGTTCGACAGTAATCCCTATATCTCATGTTCCCTCCATCAGAATTAGAAAATGATCATTGAAGTGCCTCACTCAGGTTTACTTCTGAAGTGTCTTCATGGATACCATCATTGGGTTGAAATGCACGTGTACATGTACCTTTTATTCCACAGCTCCACCTACCTCCACAGTTATTACGACTGATAGCAGCACTGTATGTATCATCACGAGAATATGGTCTAGTCAACTATGAGAAGCTCATCACGTTCGTTGGTGGCGTTGCAAAGATGGCAGCAGCGAGGGAACCATCACTTCCCCCTGTGTCATACCGACGTACACCGCCACCAGTTCAACCGTAAGATGGCTTTGTTTCTTTAGCTTTCGTACATACTGAGTGAACATTGTGGATGAATAGATACTAAAGCGGACTTTATTTTTAGTGATGGCAGTTTTCACTAGGTCATGCTAGTGTAGAATAGGCCTACATACATTTTTAGCTCGGGTGACTCCACTAACTATGTTTCCAATTGACCTGACTGAGTGTGGATCTTTCCAAAAGGAATGCAGCTGTTCAGCGTCTTCATTGTCCCAGCTTGCCCTGGGTTTGTTCAGCAGGAACAGTTTTCACACTGGTGATTCAAACACAAAATTATTTTATTCGTACGCGAAGTCGTTGATGCATAACTAATGGTGCTTGTTGTATTCGCAGTTCATCTGGTAAATGGAAGGGGTGACAGCTTATTTTGTAATCATCATGGTGATTACAAAATAAGCTGTCACCTCTTCTATTTGCCAAAACAACTGCAAAAATAGTCAACACGATTAGTTATGCATGAGTAAAATCGCGTACGAAAAAAAGATTTTTAGGTTAGAATCACCAGCATGGTTTTAAACACACCGAAAAATCCTCCAGTGCAGTTTTTTGAGGCACCCATTGTATGGAGGCAGCGCAGCAAAAAAACAAAGGATTTATTTACTGTCTAAAGCTGGAAACACACTACAAATCTTGCCAACATTTATAATTGGAACCATCAGGTCATAAATATTTGTGTGTAGTGTGTGTCATTACGTGTAATGCACAAGTGTGTGGAGGCTTTAAAGGGCCTCTAGAGGCAGCTCGCCATTAGGCTACTATCAGTACCGGTTCTTCGGCCAGCGGCGCCACTTTAACGTAATAATCACTGGTACGAGGTATTCAACCTGGGTTTTCCCCGGGGTTTTCCCCAGCCATGCTGGCTGCCTCTAGAGGCCCTTTAAACTTTATGGAAGCACACATCCATCACATGGCAAGCGGAGGTGGTTGATGAGACTGATAGCTATTCACCTTATCGAGTGTCGTTTGTTTCTTTGCTGTCCTCTTGTGAGCCTAACTCGGTCTCTGAGTGTTGAGTGATAATTCATTCCAGCGCAAAACCACAAGGTAATAATAGCCCAAGTCCAAGAGAAAGTCGCCAAGACCGGCCTAACTATTATAACCAGCACCCAAAATCCCCTTCACCTCGTGATGAAGCGTAAGTTACACTGTGTTTTTTTGCACGAGCTAACCCTGTAAATAAATAAGCCCGAAAGTGGCATAGTGGCAATGTCGGCAACTGCTAATCTTGAGTCTGTGGGTTTACTTTCCAACACTTTTTGACACGGCCAGTTACTATATTCTTTGTAAAAGCCAGCTGTATAGGCTCGATATAATAGGTGCTAATTGCGATATCATTTCATTCAACTCCTTAGGACAAGTCCAAAACGGAGCCCAGTGCGAGATCGGGATGATGCTAAATTGATTCGTCTCATAGAGCAACAGCTCCTCGCCGCCCCAGAGAGGGTTGATATTGATAGAGTACGGTCTGTATTCAGTGAAGCCGATAGGACACATCGAGGGACTCTGTCAAAACTACAGGTACATGTAGGTGGTTACTCCAAGGGGACCGCCTTGCTACGCAGAAGCATTTCATGGGGCGAGATGAATGCGCTCTGTAGATAGCTTATATATGTGTAGCAAGGCCCGGCCTTGTCAAACCTTTCACAAATTGCATGCTAAAAATCAATCTTTTTCAGATCAAGCAAGTGGCGATGTTGTGTCGGATACCCCTGCAAGATGCGATTCTGGATCGCATCATAGAAAGGTGTGAAGACCGGGGACTAGGACAGTATGAGTAAGTAACACATTCATGATGCCTCTTGTGCAATATACGTGTATATGTTGTGTGCTATTCTTGCCGTTGATTGCCTTACACATGTAGATGAAATGTTCTCTCTTGTACAGTTGGATCCAGTTTGTCGAGTTCATTGAACGGATTCAGCCAGCTTCAACAGGTCTACGTATTCCTACTAGTAAGAAACCCAGGGAGTTTGCCAAGCATTACCCAACACCAGGAGCTAACTGGCCAAGAGCGGAGGCTGCGAGGGATTCACCGCAGCCAAGACAGAGATCTCCAGAGAGACCAGTAAGTGTCATTTCTCAAGTTTTGGAACAAACTTGTTGAAACGATGCTTGGTTGAGAGCATCAATGGAATCCTACTCCATCAACACATCTTTATTTCTTCATTTTACTCTCCTTTATCCTCCAGCAGCAGCAGCAGCAGCAGTATAACACCGTGCAGTACCACACACCAAGGGTAAACTATGAGCAAGATAAAAATCAGTTAACAAATATAGAGAAGGCAATACGTAAGTTAGAAGAACAGTACCAGGTGAGTAACCGAAACGGTGTCTTCCCATTTCGCCCTTTCCCAATTCGCCCCCTAATGGTTATTGGTTAGGGTTAGCTACCAGTATTTAATGGATTTACTGTGAGGGGGCGAAATGGGAAGGGGCGAAGTGGGAATAAACCGGTGAAACTCGAAGTTTGCTGAAGGCACCATTGCAATGAGAGTTTTCCCACGCAGTTGGCGCGCTACGCTCTTTCTACAGGCAACTCGGCATAGAAAACTGATTTCAGTCATTTGTGTCGTTGGTCTTTGCATAAGTCCTACGGAAACTTACCATCTTTTGCCCGAATATTTCAGGATTTGAAGGGGAAAATGCTGCATGAGCAAAAGTACGGACCCCCAGGCCAAGATCCGGTCATGAAAATGCCCGGAGGGCAGACAGGTCATGATCAGGAGAAGGCGTGGTTTGATCGATTCTTAAAACTTGTTGAAGGGCTGTACAAGAATGATGTTGATCACAATGGTAAGTTCACTACCTGGCCTACTTCATAGTTCAGGAACCACCTTTCCATATCTATCGTCAGAAAGGTAGATTTTTAGCTCACCTGTGGTGAGCTCTTGTGATGGTGCAGCGTCCGTCAGCAGGGCACATTTTGTAACCGCTGGAGCTATTGTTCTGAAACTTGGTACATACCCCTAGGTCATCATATGACCTATGACACCAAGTTTCGGTCTGATTCGATTCTTGACGTGGCCACTAGGTAGCGAAAACCAAAAACACAAAAAGTGCAATAACTCCTGAACTAATGACTGGATCATCTCCAAAGGGGCTGTTCATTTTCATTTGAGACCAAGATTTGTGATCCTTGGGAAAACTAGAAAAGCTATGAATTTGAAAGTTGCAGGGATGATTCTATGGTGAAAATGATCAATATTGGATCAATTGTCAAGTCAATCATAAGTCATTATCTAGAACAAAAGGCTAATCAATGTGATGAGGCCCCGCAAAAAT
>NMRB01002097.1:86272-100068 GCA_002633025.1 Notospermus geniculatus | reverse complement strand
TCAGACACGGGTTTCTGGAAGCCGGGCAATTCATAGGTGTGACCACAAAAAAACCGCGGATTTTAAGTAGTGTAACCACGGCTACTACAACCTCGTTCCCAGAGTCGTTCGCTTTCTGATAGTATGGCAGGCAGTCAAGTCACTAAGAAAGATGAAAAACCAAACCCGATATTAACTCTGATAAAGTACATGTATCATCCGAAAGACGGCAGCACTGGACGAGTGACGTGACTGCCTTCATTAATGTCTAACTCAGATATCGAAACAACAATCGTGGTATGACGTGACGATGTCCAACACTGAGGCCCAAAACAGAGGCGTTGAGCCGATGGCTGAGGACCGTCGAGGCAATAATCGACGGCGAGGTCTTACTTCTATCCTAAAATGCCTCAAACTTGAAAATGAATGCACGATGCAAGTAATTTATCCCCATTTCCCGCCGGTTTCAGATTCATTATACCAACCCTGCGAGTCATTGGTTTTTATCAAGACCTCTGAATCCAGAAAGAGGCTAATGCGTTTTCCAATGATATGATTGAGATGCTAATCATTAAATCAAGACATTTCAGAATTTTGAGTATTCGGTTCAGATGGTGTACATGTAGTTCATGGGATGTAAGATACTTGCTGTGGTTTATTTCCGATTTATTGAGGTAAGTTGCTACCTGCCGTTACTCAATAAACACTCAGCCAATACTGGCCAATAACAGGTGTAAAACGAAATTCTTGATCGATATGAGTTGTTCAATACATCAATCAATCAGGTTCACTGCAGCAGAAAGCTGATCATAAGGAGTGTCTTGCCAACAGAATCATGAGAAGGCTGTTTTGTATTTTTCTTTTAGATCTATTGCATTTTGACAGTTACATGTACTTATAATCCAACGCTCAAACGATTTAGTTTTTAGGAGGAATGTGTTGAATCCTGCCTGGGACTGAATCGCAAACAGATAGTCCAGCCAAGCATCCAAGCGACCAGGTGGAATGCAAAAAATCCGAAACTATTTTCTTCGGGTCAAGTTCATGTACTGTACTTTAATGAACTTCAGTTAGGGGGAATGTGACATCGGTCCTTGGTATTGTGTAGGTCTGTTTTGAGTCTGCCCATAAGGCGGTATTAGAATTGCAGAGTTTTCGCAAAGCCCCCGAAACGCCAACGCGAACGCCAACCCATTGCTCGATGCCACGAAGAGAGCACGGAACAAAAGGGTAGACGTTCGCGTTGGCGTTTCGGGGGCTTTGCGAAAACTCTATATTGAATTGTCCAGCTTGGGATCTTGAGTGCATGTATGTACAGTAATATCATTACTAAACGTGAATAGTTTGCTATAGCAAGCTGAGTTAATGTTATATAATTGGTATTATCCCTGTGGATAACTAATCAAAATGGCGAAAATGAAAAGGGCGTTCGGTCACGTGGCACGGGAGACGTTTTCCGATTGTGAGAAGCATTAGGGAGGTTTCGAAATCAAACGATAAACGTAAACTTTACAATAACGTCAAAATACGTTGTCGTTAACGTTTACGTTTATCGTTTGATTTCGAAACCTCCGTATTATGTCTAGAGGACCGGTCGAAAAAAAATCTCCCCAAGCTCAGACAACCTCTCATGTGATTGAAATCAACATTTGATCTCCTTTATACTAAATACACCCCGGATAAGTCGACGTTTTATATCAAATGAAGAAAAAGGATTATCTAAGCAATAGACGGATTAACCATCCTTTGTTTTTCTTTGAGAGCCCAAGTACTTTAACATGTGACACAAAAGGTGAAAGCAAAAATCTCCTACCTTGTTCAGACATATTCCCAAACGAAACATTCAGTTTTCCAGGCAAGTACGAATCGGCCATTATATTGTTGACGATATATCACACAAGCTATATCCACGATAATTAACAAGGGACTATTTCTCCATTGTGTACACGTATCCAATGAGGCGTCTACTCCGCACATTCAAGTAATCCAAGGAAGATGAATTATTTTTCCGCAAGTTATACGCAGGCTATTTCCCCAGAAATTTCCCATTTTTGGTAGGGATCTTGCGATCTACACGGCAGTCAGACCTTTCCTTATCTGAAATTAGAATTTCAAATATCATTTTGACCATCTACATGTAAAGCCTTGTTCGCGGTGCGATCTGAACAAAGGATTAAAGCCTTCTTAAGGGCAGCGCACACGTGCGACTAAAATGGGGGCGACTACCGATGCGACTTCTACATGTACGTCGCATGCGATAATTAGGGACTTCCGGCAAAGCTCCGTATCGTCGGTCCGTATCACGTATGACGTATGACTTAAATAGAAAATGCATTAGCTCGATACGTCATACGTGATACGGACGATACGGAGCTTTGCCGGAAGTCCCTATTACCTTTGAAGTCGATCAGTGATGTCATCCGTGACATCACTGATCTTCCAAGGAAGCATTTGTCGCAAACGAGTCAACAAAAACTAAAAAAAAACTAAAAATATGTTTAGTCGCTGCTGTGGTCGCAAGGCCGGTCGCCTAAAAAATCGCTCGAAAAATCGCAAGTGTGCGCCGCCCTTTACTGCATCGCGTCGCACCGCAAGTGTGAACAGCTAGGCTTAAAGCCAAGCGCACATGTACGGCAAAACTCAATGCGTTAGGGGTGTTTTTGAAGTGGACTGGCCCAACGCTGTCGACTGGTCATTCAGCCAGGACAGTCGATTTTAACTGACATCCCTAACGGATTGAGTTTTGTCGCAAATGTGCGCTAGGCTTAACAGTGGAAACAATCAGGCGCGAAAAATTTCGCATCGCACCGCGCCCGCAGTGTGAACAAGGCTTAACGCAAATTCTACCGGCAGTTGAAGACGCATGGCGTGAGCGTTCCTTCACGACAGAGTGTTCTCTAGCGCGAGTTGTTAATGTGGGCAATAACATTTACCATCAGGCTACTGGTTTCCTAACAAATTACCCCTTGACCGATGACACTAACCACTGCCCTCAGACTGTGGTGATTCGTACATTGACAAGAGGGCCGTGTTGTTATGGTTACTTCCGGTCTGCCAAGACAACTGAAAATATTCCTGGATACCACAATTAAATTGGTGCTAATTCGATTTCTCTGGGTCCACTTGTAATCAGCCAATTTTCGAAAGTGTCCCCCACACTGCGTGGAGGGGTCGTCGATGAAATACTGCCACCTACTCAAGTGTGAAAGGAATCCAAGTCCCCCTGGAATCAAAGTCCGGTCTTATTGTTCAGCGAGGGATTAGAATACATGTATATGGCGAGAGAGAGACCATTACCATTCGAATAACCTTACAATAGCGGGCTTTTGTTTGGAGGATCTGCATTCCTAGGATGCTGACTCCTGTTACACCTGTTTCGAGTCTATACTCAGCTGATAGTTGGCGTTTAAAGTCGAAGACTTGGGTATTTTGATTGATTGCGTTTAAGACGATCTATGGATACATAAGCGAAAATTTTTGGATCATGGAAATCAATGCTACATAAATCGAGGGGTCAGTACAAGTACAATGCTGTAGACATAGGATAGACAATAGGGTCAAGCCTAGGCCTATAGAGGTTCTTCACGTGACGTCACAGCTCCAAATATCCGCCATATTGGCCGTCAAATGACGCAACGTCACAGCACCAACACAGCGTTTTTGACGTGGTTTGTACGTTGTCGGCATTCATCGGACCTCTTCTACACTGTTTACAGCAAGCCGTATGGACGATTCGCTTTGTTTTCAACACGGTTTTCACACCAGACCAACTACTTATGCTCAGAAACTGTGAGAGGCAAAGTGATTTGTTGAGTTGTATGCTCCCTGTGGTCTGTACGTGCCGCTAAACTTTTGAACCGAGAACAAGATGGCAGCCTCCTGGCTTCATTTTGACGGCCAGTATGGCGGCCGTGTGACGTCAGTGAAGAACCTCTATAGATGAGATCAAACTAGGTCGTCGTTTATGACGTCATGGCGATTTCTTGGCAACTCGCACATGCGCAGTTGTCATTTTCCTTGACAACGCGGGGGCTGGTGTGTTTACATTGGTTTCAACGAAGGATTCCGGCAGTCGGCAGCATTTGGTGGTTCTCTTCGATATTTCTGCAGGAGAGCCCTTAATTACACTGTGAACGGGTCCGGTAACAGTTGAGGAACGGAAAAATCACTGGTTTCCCCGCTGGTTTCCCACAGTTTGAGCGAAGAATGGGGTGAATTCGCGATCGACCGGCCACGTGCATCGCCATTTTTGTCCATTCGGAGACCCAACCTGGGCGAATTTTTCTGTGAATCTCACCCGATTTTCATGATGGTAACGATTTTCAGGAGCACCAGGTGATTATCTCGAGGACCCACACACTTTAAAACACAAAGCTGGGCGAAAAGCCCACAGAAAACGGCAAAACGTGCGACCCACCGGCAAATCCTTCGTTGAAAGCCATTAAAACATCGACTTCCGGCTTGGTCCAAAGAAAACGGCAAAATGCGCATGCGCAAATTATCCATGGCAATGACCTAATTACGAAGTTTGATCTCATCTATACAATGTACATGTAGATCCAAAGTTCTACAGGCAGCTTTGGCGACTAGGCACTAGCGAAAAGTAGCCCTCAACACTCCCTAACAACAGAAAATACAAAAACATAACCATGTTATGCCAAAACGGATAATATTCCAACTACTTACCTGCATAACGTGAATCACTTTGTAAACTCCGAAAGGGCAGATAAAATCAAATTTACATGCCATTCTCGCAAAGTTCCTAACCCTTCCGCCATTTTTGTTTTTACTGGCCAACGCCCAACGCCGCCTCGGTGCATGACCAGTCTGCAGGACACGAATCGAAATGTACATACATGTACTAGGCCTACTGTCAACATGCAGGCCTGATGCCCTTTATTGAACCCGAAATAGATCTGTTAGCTCACTCGGGTATGTCCTCCGCTTTTTCAATTACGCATACTGCAAAAGGTTGCGGGGTTCGAAACATACCAGGACTCACAACGGAGTCGTCAATAGATGGATCTGCATGTT
This sequence comes from Notospermus geniculatus, assembly GCA_002633025.1. NCBI lineage: Eukaryota > Metazoa > Nemertea > Pilidiophora > Heteronemertea > Lineidae > Notospermus > Notospermus geniculatus. The sequence goes on along the minus strand of NMRB01002097.1, from coordinate 95,055 downwards.
CATTGTATAGGCCTAGGCTTGACCCTATTGTCTATGTATGCCTACAGTATTGTACCTGTACTGACCTGCGGAGCACTCGCCATTCTTCCAGCTCGACGGTTTTCATTCGAATGACAGCGACACTCACACATGGGAGGTATTTGGGGTATATGGTGGTCTGAGAGAGGTGTTTGATGAAGGACTTGGATGTTTGAACTTCATCTACCATAGAACATGGTGCCATATGCATTTTCTATCGTTGAAATCCGTCACACTCGTTTATTCGGTGACCACACCCTCCACTTGTCGTCGCGATTGAGGTTGTCACACTTCATTATGATCGTGTATCATGTATCTAATCATCAGTGTGCAAGCCTCGGTAGTACCTACAATGGCGAGTATCCCGCCCGTCTTGCTGGATGGAGGACAGGTGTAAAGCCGCCCATACACGGCGCAATATTATTGCACAATATGGGGCCCAAATGGGTGGTCGTGCTTTTCGCATGATGGGTACAAGAACGATTGCCAATATAATATTGCCCATTGTGATCCACATATTGTGCAATAATATTGATCGTGTATGGGCCGCTTTACGTTATTCAGTGTGGCCATTTTTCTGTGTGATTCCCTTTGTTTAGAACACCCTGAGAAACCGACTCGCTGTGTCTCTCAGTGTCAAGTCGCCGCTTATTCCGTCAATCTAATGTAATGTTACACTGGCACACGGGCCACACTGGAAAACGTTACACCGTCAGTCATCACGATGAATGGCGCCGTCAGGACCAAGTTTCTGATAGGGGTACGATTCATGCCTACAACACAGAAGCCAGGATCATGACTTTTTTGACTTCCCGCGAAAAAGAGCGTGTGCTACCGGAAGTAAACATAAGAATATGTTGTCAGTGCACGAGTCACCGCTGTGTTCAAGGCTCGAGTTGCCCACAGAGAGCACGCTTGCCCACGGAGAGCACGCTTGCCCACGGAGAGCACGCTTGCCCAGAAAGCACGCTTGCCCACAGAGAGCACGCTTGCCCAGAGAGCACGCTTGCCCACAGAGAGCACGCTTGCCCACAGAGAGCATGCTTGCACGAGAAAACTCGTTGCCTTTCCCTCTCTGTACGTTTTATTTGAGTGCCGAAGATTGATCATGCTCATTCTATCCGCCGTGAGGGGAAAAGAGAGAGACAAAATAAACGGAAGTTGTCCACGGGTTGCTAACTTGGCCTCGTTTAGGCTACATTTACTCTTAGACCTCTTAAACCCGTGGTACCCATCGACGAGGGAGTGTCGACATTTTCTCGCGCGATCCCTGTGGCATCCACGTGCCAGCAGAACACGTCAACAGCCACTTCTGCCATGTTCGTCAGCCTTCGCCAGTTTACATGTACATGTATCACGGTAGCAGTTGTCTGTTGGCATTTCCAATTGATATTTTCCCGCACACCGAGTGTCTGATAACTTTTACAAATGCATTCCAATTTTTTTGTCGTAAGTCGTTAGCCGGAATAGAACAGGTTCTATTTTAGCGCGACCACTCCTGGGGAGTTAGATTACATACATGTGCCTAACTCTCCGACGTAATCGGTTCAGGGTGCGTCCACTTGACATCAATCGCAATAGCGAGGAACTTTGTAAGTTTGCGAGTACACTTTTCCAACATTTTGAACAACATGCATAGGCCCCTTTCGAAAGTCGGTAAAAGTGGGTAAAAAACAAACGGGAAAATGCATTAAGTTTTGCCAGAAATTGCAGAAATAACTGTCAGAAACGCTTGGAATTTGGCAGAAATGTGGTGACGGCCAAACCATTGAGATATGTGAAAAAAAAATGCGGGTTGTGATCGGTAAATTTTTCCAGAAATTGGTGATTTTCTACACCTGAACAATAGGTGGATTAACAGACACTTTAAACTTTCTATTGTTCACTTGAAGAAAAATGCAGAAATCTTCAAAAATTGATCGATGACACCCGAATTTTTTTTCTCACCTTTCTCAATGAATTGGCCCTCATAACATGTCTGCCAAATTTCAAGCGTTTCTGGCAAAATTTAATGCATTTTCCCATTTGTATCGTGAAATAACTCTCTGCTGAATGTGGAGAAATGTTGTCATTGTACACAAACATTTAGGCTACAAAAATGTGCTAACCTTTGTTTTTACATGTCACAAGCGCGTTCTTCAGGAAGATTGGTATACATTCCAGAGGACCCAGCGTAGTTATCCGTTTATACTAACATCGGCGAAAAGAGGTTGTTAACAGTGAAGTATCACTTTCAAATCCTCCTCCTCGAAAACAAGACGAGACAATCCACGCCTCCGAGCAGACGACACAAAGGGAAAATCCACCGAATAAGAACAACAAAATAGGCGATAGATTCTCGGCACCTGCGCCCTAAAACGATTACCGATGCGACCCACCTGCTGATGTATCTCTGATCCTGTTACAGCAGAACTCTTCCTATTTCGTCAGGTGTTCGGATCCTATCATAATAAGTGTTAATCTCTCAAACGCCGTCCGGTAATTTCAGACTATCGTACATCCCCATTTTGAACTCCCCCAGATTGTTCCACGGGCTTGGTCGAGTTCTCCCAGCGCAGGTCTTGGAAACTAACTTTGTTGATGGTGAGTCCTGATGAGGAGAACTATCGTCATATTGATGCCGTCGACGAGCAACAGCCTGTTACCATTCTGATCTCGCACAGCTGATATTTCAAGCGGCCACGGCGAGAACTAGCAACGGATAACGATCAATATCAATGATTCTCAGGGAAGAAGAGTGGTTTCAGTTGAAGTTGCAGTTGCACCTTTTCTGTTCCGTATGGCAGAGTTTGGTACGGACGACATGCGCGGTACATCACGTATACACAGTCTCAGTCGTTGTCGACTAGCTGCTCCCTGTTCACCGCGGAAGGCTTACACCATGTCCTGTTTGCTCTCCAATGTTAAGTACAAAGCATGTTGTTGAGCAATTACACAATCTAACGCAAGAAGGAAATGCATTTTGTGTGCAATCTTTTTTGACATTCATCGATCGCCATCATACTCTTGGTATTGGGTCCGATTTTTTTATCGGCCAATATTCATAAAACTTTGCTGTTACGAAATGTTATACATTTTTGGACACGCCGCAGGCTTTTATGCGGGTGTCCGTTGGGGTTCGTTCAGTACGTTTCGTCGCATATGTGATGTATGGTACGTTGTAAGTTTTGGAACTGATTGGCCGGTTTCGGCCCTTCTCATGATTGGCTGTTGATTGGTCTTGGGATTCGTGCACTTGGATTCCGTCTGAAACTCTGCGGGTATCGCGCCTTGGCACGTTGCACACGACGACGAGATTTTCTTGGGTGAGGACGGAAGTCGGCATGGAATCGCCACGGGACCCGTCCTATAATTTAATTATACTACCCAACCGTAAGTACGAATACGTACGCCCGTGTACCTTGTGCCTTTGCAAGGACAAATAAAACACCCCATCCAAATGAGTAGCTTTAGGTGGCCTCTTCCGTGATTACAAGGGCGAATCATCATGATAATGCAATGGCTTCGGCCCTGCCGGAAAAATCTGATACAATACATGTTGTCACTTAGTCATTTAGCTATGTCACGTGAAGAAAAGTGTTCACAGAAAATTATCGATAACGATATCGACAGGAGGTTCTTCACGTGACGTCACACCCTAATTAGCATAGAATTCATAAGAACTGGTGCGGCCATATTGGCTGTCAGTGTCAGTGGGGTTTACTGAAAGAAATCAGATTTTAACCGGAATATTTTCCAAAACTTCCTTTCTTATCATTTCAGTTTCTTAACATACTTTTTATCAATCTGTCGGAACTTTCGAAAAATAAGGGGAAACTGGCATTACGAAAAAAACTGGCAGATGCAACAACAGCGGGTTCTGTACCCGATCAAGACTCATTCACCATAACACCCTCTTTGATAGCACATGTTTTCCTCGACATTTACCCTGTTATACGTACATTAATTCGCTCACTCTTGTCCCCTCCATAGCTAAAATGCCATAAAATTCGGGGCTCAGTTCCTCATTTCAACATCTGATTTAAAGTGCAGGTGCTAGTGTGGCGGTATGTGTTAGAGAAGGTAAATATACTTCTCCTTTTGTAATGACAGGTGGAAGATTAGGCCTAATAACCCATCAAATGTGGGTGGAACGTCTCTTACACATCAAATGCCGATTACTCGACATCAAATGGTTAATTTCCTCATCCTTTCTTCCAGTGCACCTGCTGAAGATCCAAACCCTTCGAGCAAAATGAAGAATGTTGTCGACTTCCTGCCCTGCCCTCATTTGGAGTTCATTCTACATGGCTTCCAAAGGTAACCAACTTATTCCATTTGAAGTTGAGAACGATCTAAATACTTGACCTGTACAAATTTAGGCGTTTGAAGGTGCCCACAGGTCAACATTGCCTCTTGAAGCAACTCGACGGATCCGCCGCAAATCAAAAAACCAGCACGCGCAGGTGGACATTTAGCGATTTAGAGAAGAACTCTGAGCAACTGGCAGTTATACCTCGAACAGCTTGCTCAACTGGCGGATCCGGTGTGACATCTGTAGTTGCTCGGAGACGCAAGCGCGCTCAGGTCGACAAAATTGGCAACTGATCTGTCACTCCGAGTTGCTTCCATCGCCGGAAAGCCAATTGCTTCAAGACGCAATATTATGCAATCAAATGTTCTTGGCCAATCATGTGCAGCAGATTGCATCATGTGATCATAGGATGTCACATCGTATCGGACACTCAATCATCGTATCGGATCCTAAAACCTCGTATCGGACAGCCCTCCTAGTTTCAGCCAATCAGAGCATAGGCCTGTTGTTATAGTTGCTAGGCAATTTACATAATATAGCAAAGAGTGGATGGCAGGTCGTCCAATATGGATTTTTGTTGGATGAAGAAAAGTTATATCGGACTCGGCTTCGCCTCGTCCGATATAACTTTTCTTCATCCAACAAAAATCCATATTGGACTCCCTACCATCCACTATTTGTATAATGTCGACCTGTGCGCACCTTAACCCTTTGATGGCCGGTCATTATTGGGAAAAAACTGTCATTAGGGTGTCTGACATGGTGTAGTAATTTTACGGTTACTCCTTAACCATATGTGACTTCCTAGCAATGTTTTGACCGTACATAAGACGACTTTCGTTATTCACATCCGCAATGAAACCCTCTGCGACGTGACGTTCACGCTCAGCAGAGTTTTGAACAGGCGAGCACTGCCATCATTACACTGGGCCAGTTTTAAACACACTGGCGTACAACTAATTTCCTGAAACTTTTCTTGGGGTGGGGAGCGCCAACTGCACAAGTAGACCTTCACTATAGTATGGCAAAAGTCCTTTCCAACAACGTCGGTGCCAGTGGTACAGCCAATTCGAAAGTAGTTTTTCGATTTTTGAAAAAAAAATACCTCAAGTACACTAGCGGTTAAAAATGAAATGACAGTGACAACCGCGGCCCTGATGAATTTTCACACAAAAAGCGTCCATTGTATAGGACGTGGTTTCGGTGTGCAGCTGCTCTCTATCGTTGCCATGATCCCCATTCGTCCAATGCTGTCTTTGATGATGCCGCTGAGCTCCGACACACTATTATAAAAAAACGTTGGTACTTTACTCAGGAAGCTTTCTATTTGGGTGAACGTGATTAAAATTTTCCATTTGCTGACAACATACTATAACTAAAGATTTCCGCATTCATCGCTTTATGAATAGCGCTGAAATATTTCAAACCAAATGTAGCGGACGAAGATGCCGCTTTGCCAAAATTGAATTTTGTCATTGACCTTGGTCGATTTCGACGATCAATCAGGAAAATACACAGCGAGGGGGACGTTGGTTCGTTGGCAGAATTGCTAGCAATTCTGTGCAAGTTTCTCCGCTCAAAACAGCTTCTTTTTGACGCGGAATAGCAAGGCAAATCTAATTGGATAAGAATCTAATTAGGATTTCCCAATTAAGTTGCCTTTTACTGACAATTAAATTATGAAAGTTATCTCATCTCCTTTTCAAACGCTTTGTTTGTGGCTATTTTGGATGTCGAGCAGGTGGGTCTTGTCGATCGAGGCAGCATTCAGCGAGTTCGACAGATGATAGAATGAATTAATCAAGACCTTGACAAATTTATTGTCGTCTTGTGTGCGATGTAGCTGTCGCTGGAAGGATTCACCACATGAATTCGTTTGTTTTTTTACTTGAGATGCAGGTAATGCGGATCACAGCAACAACAGAGGACAGCATACCCCAACCAGGTCCTATACAATGGACACCTTTTGTATTGGAAATTGATCAGAACCGGGGATGTCACTTTTAAACCGTTTTCCCTACCTCCAGAAAAAAACAATGATGGGCGTTCCGCCCAAAGTCCTCGAATGCTCCGGTAGGTGGCACCGTCTAGTGCGATACCGTAGTTTCCCACAATCAGTAGGTAAGAAGACGAAAAACTCCACCACACCCTTGAGGTGAAACGCTTGCCTGGGGGGGGGGGGGCACCAAATTTCATGCACAAAGTGCAAACGCTTCTGGGCATTCAGCAACTTCCCTTCGTGGAGAAAAACATTGCTAGCCCGCTGACACAGAAAGACCATGAAGAACACAAACTATTATGACCACTCTGCCGCAGCAGAAATGGTAATATGAAGTATTGAATGGGCAAACAGTGCGGGAACCAGGAGGCGGATGTTGAGGAGATGGACCAACCATGTGGTGACCTTTCAGTCAGCGGCTCTGCTCAAAATAGTCATACTAATTATCCTTCCTGCGATTGGAACAAACAGATATCAAACAGAGTACATCGGTAGGGGAATCCTTATTTCTTAAGCTCGCCTAGTGTCACTGGGGGATTCAGGTGGGTTCAAGTGAAATCGTCACATATTGACAGCCTCCAATTAATCAACTCCATCGGGTATTATTAATAACCTCAGTAATTGATATTCGGTCCCTCGGATCTTCATTAAAGAAAATGTACGGCGAGACAAATCGAATTTTTAGAGGCTCTCGAAAAACCTGGATGTTGTATAAAGATGTAACACTTTTGATCAAAGAAAGTGTTTGATAAACAACATCCCATTAACCAGGGCCTACTCCTGTACATAAACAACTTTTAATGAGCTTGATGAGAGAACGTTACCGGTATATGAAAAGTGAAAAACTGTTTATGTGTTTCGAAACTCCTACAGACGGTGAATAAAAGTCTTACATCCTTATTGGACCCTGAGTAGCCTCTTTTAATAGACGGAAACATGAAATATCGCAGTCTAGACGCTAGAGGGCGCCGATCAACACTGGGACGACTTTTCTATAGGGTAACCAGCCTATGTATGATATGAGATGCACATACATTTACATTACAATGAAGCCCCCAAGTAGCTACCTTTGCCTTCTCATTGCTCACCATTCCGTTGTCTCCCTTTCCCATCATTGCATTTGGTTGCGATACAATGTCAACTGAGACAAAAGTGTCATCAAAATACGTGTTCAGGTCGGAACGGTGGTCATGGTGATAGCGCCGCCTTGGTTCTTCATTCCTTCTTCATTGCACTTTCATTCCGCTGTTGCATTAAATTTACCTGTTCATTTTCCATGATTCCATTGCATTCTGATTGCTCTATCAGATCACTGGCTTCTTCCCTTGCCTCCTCACCGTATTAAATCTACAGGGTGCCCATGAAAACGTTCCCCAAAACCAGTTTTTCAAATGAGTAGACAAGGGAACTGGACGCTGACTTCATGCTGTATGTTTCTTGTGCTTCAGCGACAGGTGTATTTGAAACCCGCCTCCAAAACCAACTGGATTAGTTCAAAGCGTGTCTGTCTTCATCCACTTGAAATGATTGCCTTCTGGGCCAGCCTGTGAAGAGATGCCATCGTTTCTCACGGGTATCACAAACGAACAACCTTTCAGACTGAGCTGATCAGTGCGATTGTTAAAATTTGTACAGAATTCTTACCAGCCGAAGTATCGCTGTATTACTGCCTCATTCATGCCTCAGATCGTCGAGATGAGAATATCAAAATAGAAGAAAGATTTCACGAGCCCAGACGGCATGTGTCAGATGACACAATTGCAACAGATCACTTTCATTCGTGGTCTGTCATATTCTATTGATTACCTGATCCAGGGGGACTGCCGCTGTCAGATATTGATTGACGGCGACCGTTTAGTAACGTATACATTCGTGATTACTGTCACCTTTTCACATCTTCCGACGTGAATTACCAGTGCACATGTAGATGTATATTGAGAGAGCAAGGACTTAAACCGGACGTTAAAAGTAAGGGACGGTTAAGCCCTGTTCCCACTCGACCGGGTTTCCCGCATTGCGTATGCGATTTCACAGGATTTTGGATAATCCTTCGATGGTTTAACAATACATGGTACGTTTATTAAAACCTCAATGTCGAGGTTTTTTTTCTTTCATTTCTTTGTGCCCTCAGGGTAAACTCGCACCAAATCGCCTTGAGACAGACAAGATGTCTAACGAAAATCCAATTTCGATAATGCATCGTGACATTTCAAATCAAAATTTCCGGTGAAACGCGGCCAAAACGGTGCATTTATTAATACCAATATTGTCGTGTAATTCAATGCCTAATATCGTACCTCGAGAGAGAATCCGTGAATATAATTGGCCCGCCGAGACGCGTCACGTGAGCGGTGGACATTTTTCAATGTCTCCCGCTAAGATGCAATGTCTCCCGCTCACGGAAAACAAAATGGCGGACGTTTTTTCGTTTGACCGCTTCGAATATTTGAAGTCGCATATTAGGCCATCGAG
>NMRB01002097.1:14358-54455 GCA_002633025.1 Notospermus geniculatus | reverse complement strand
TATGCAAATTAAGTGGGTTCCCGCCGTCCGATTTTTGCGGATTTTGGATATGATGTCCAAGGTGACCTAATAAAACATTTAAAGCAAAAAAACCTTCTGTTGCAATTTGTTCCCGGTTCGGCCGAATTTTCGCTTAAATTTACTGGACTACTTTGAACAAACAAATATCTGTAGTGGCATTCAAAACTGACACCACGGAGGAAAATCGTTTTACCTGATTGGTTGAAAATGAGGCAATTCACAAGAACATCAGATTGTAGGAAAAATGGAAAAAATGCCTTGTTTGACTTAGTATAGCTAACATACACCATATCATTGCAATAAAACCTTCTTTTGTTATGACCATGCACACCACCACTCAGTAGTGTGGTCAGTATTGTTTTCGCAGAACGCAAAATCTTTCTCTACCACTTTTTCTTTCCTCCACGTTTTCGGTCAAGCTAGGGCATGCACATCAAATCTGACTTGCTCAGTCTAAAGATCTAATTGTTCTCTCGCGATGAAAAGATTCCTGTGCACTTTCATTCAGTTTTGGCTGAGATAATGAACTTTTTCAGCTAAATAAATCGGGATCGCCGTAGTCTATAAATAGAATCGGAGTCTATAAATAGAACCGAGATCTATGCATGGCACGATGTCGTGCCTGTGTAGGCCTACATCCTGATCGATCGTTCAGCAGTTCGTCGTACTAGTATAAAGGCCCGTTTACACTAGGTTGCACCAAGTTGCAAGTTGCTGCAACTTGCAACTTGTTACAAACTACCTGGGATGGTTTACACATAGAAAAATCGATGCAACATCCAGCGTGATGGAGTTGCAACAAGTTGCATATCCGTTTACACATGCGACTTTTATGAAACTTTTTGGTCTCATCAGGTTTATGCAACAAATTGCATGAAGTTGCATATGAAAAGTTGCATGTGTAAACGGGCCTTAATACAGCATTCGAACACCGCCATCTTACGCCAACATAACAAACCAGCTTCTGGCCAAAACATTTGTGGTGTGGTCATGAATTCACTTTCAGTAAATTCTCAGTTCTAGTTTTACATTGGTGCCTGTTTGTGCTTTCGATATCAAACACTGTTCAAACACTCCCCAATTTATGAAAAAAACACCTTGGAAAGTGAGCTTCTACAACATGGAATGACCCGGGAGATGGTGCATTGAACCCCTTGTAGCTACTATATGGCACGGCTTAACCCGTCAGCCATGGAGGAATTAGCCCGTGTCACACTCTCCCGAAATTAGACACCAGATAGCCATACGAATATGGAATTTTGAATTTAGCGTGAAGATGGCCCCGAAAACAACTTCCAGAATCCTGCAAATTTTCGATCCCAACCGGGGTCTTCTTCAGGCTGGCACTTTCTAGTCGAGCTACCAGAAGTATATCAGTTTATGTTTTCGTTCTTTTGTTCTGTATATAGTAAAATCGCTTCCACGAACGGAGGACTGAGTTGTAACCCAAACGTTCTCATGTTTCGCATGCGTATGATATTTTACAGTTCAACCCTACCATTTCAGATGACTTCGATGCACGTCGAGTAGCCTGGTTGCCAAAAGAACTCCCCGAGCACGTCCACCTGGTTGTTTCAACTCTGCCAGACGAGAGATACGACTCCTACAACTGTCTGAAGAGCACATTCCCAAAAGGACAGAACTTCGTCGAGGTGCCACAAATGCACGAAGGAGACGCAGTTGTATTGTTGGAGCACTGGCTGAAGACAGCCAACCGAGGTCTTACTAATGAACAATTTGACATCATCATTGACGCGTTCAAGAAATGCCCTCTACCGTTGTACTTGAAGATAAGTTACGAGGAGGCGTTGTTGTGGCCATCTTACATTTCTCTCGACAGGATGAAACTGTCAGACACGGTCAAGAAAGCTGTTACTGTCATGTTTGCCCGCTTGGAGGCGACCCATGGCGAGCCTCTCGTCCGTCGTGCGTTGGGTTATCTCACCGCAGCGAAAAATGGTGTCACCCATAACGAAATGGAAGATCTTCTGTCCCTTGATGATGCAGTCATGGATGACATGCAGAACCAAATCAAGCCGCCATTTCGTCGCTGCCCGACCGTATCCTGGCTGCGTCTCCGGTTAGATCTGAAGGACTACGTCGTCGAGCGGAGTGCAGACGCCTGCAGACCTCTGCAGTGGTTTCAATCTCAGTTTGTGGAGGCTGCTGAAGAGAGGTACCTCAACCAGAAGGACAAGGCCCCGTCATACCACAAAGCATTGGCTGAGTACTTCCAAGGTGTCTGGAGCGCTGGTAAACCAGTCGGGAGTAGCGAGACCATGGCAAACAGATACGTATCGCCACAGACCCTGTATGAAGAAATTCAAGATTCAGATGGCAACACAAACCGGGTTTACAACCTGAGAAAACTCAGCGAACTCCCTTACAACCTTCTCAAAGCTGTCATGTTTGATGAAATGAAGACGAAGACATTGTGCAATTTTGAATTTCTGCTCGCGAAGCTCTGTGCCGGATCCCTGAGAAGCGTCCTGGATGACTTCCAGATGGCGCTGACGGTTGAACCAGATGATATGGATCTGAAACTCGTTGCCCATACGTTACATCTCTCATCAAAAGCTCTGAAGCGAGACAAATATCAACTGGCCACTCAGATAGTCGGTCGACTCCAGGAGATTGTCTCAGGCGAACTGGTCAAGGTTATTGACGAGTACGTTGACCCGGCGTCCATCACCCTGGCAAAGGAGGGAACAATCCTGGCCGCGTTTTACGACGGAAACCTCGTGCTACGGACCTGGTCCCTCAAACCACAAATAACGAAATTAGTTGAGGTAAAGTTACAGCAGGATGACGATGACGCCGACGCCGGTCTGTTAGCACTGCACAAGGACCGGTCCATCATTGCAGCAAACACAGGCCATGGAGAAAAAGTCCTTTCTGCGTTCCGTAGCGCGTCATACGCGATGGTTCACAGTGCTAAGACAGGGGAACAGATATTCACCCTCAAATCTTCCGATCCTGGCGCCTCCATCACTGCAGTGGCCGTGTCTAGGGAATACTTTGTCATGGCTTGCCGATACCAGTACATGAAACACCACGAGATCTTTTACTTGGAGCTGTTTGACGCCCAAAACGGGGGGTACATCCGAAAAATTCGTGGATGCACTGAAGATGTCATCAAAGAATTGATGATCAACCAGATCGGTTCACATGCGCTGTGTGTTTGTGGCTCAGAACAGAATAACAGTTCGAATGTTGCAATTTGGAACTTAGAGACGGAAGATCATAAACATTTGGCGTCTCATGCCACGGTTTCGTCTATGGGTGCCTGCCTAGATCTGCGGTACGTCTTGACTGGTTCCAAAACAGAAAATGAGTTGCGTATTTGGAACATGAGCAAGTCTGTGAACCAGTCTGCGCCGAAACTGAAGAGCAAGGAGGGGATTAAAAACATGTACGTCATGAAGGACAACCCGAAGTATGTGGTGGCCGAATCTTTTGAGAAGGGCGTCATCTACGTGTGGAATATTACAAGGGATAGATTCGCTGGTGAAATTGTTCGGAAAGAACGGGGACTGATTGATAAGCAAGATGTGATTTTGTTCAGGAATGAGCGTGCTGTCATCCTAGCGGACCGTGCAATCTCCTCCGTCAGTGAGGATAACCAACAGGTCTACCAGACTTTGTATGTCTATAACTTAGAGTCTAAGAAATACGAACGGAAAATCAAGGACTGTTTCATTGTCCCCTCACCGGCTCATGAATTCAAGGTTCTTTCCGATGACCGGTTGATGGGCTTGTCTGAGAACAGGTCACATTTCATGGTTTGGAATATGAAGAATGGACATGTGTCCTACAGAATTCGGCCGAATTTCCGCGATATGGAGCGCCGGAGGTTAGAGTGGGGCATAAGTGTGAAACCTGAGACAGAGCCAGGTAAAGTCACCAAGCCGCAGCGTAGCACCACTGCCATGATGACCCCATGGGAGCGGAGGACAGAGACAGAGTCAGCCAGGAAGAGTAGGAAGCAGAAAGAAATGGAAGAAGAGAAGAAGAGGGCGGAAAATATGAAAAAGGAAAAGGAAAATGGAATTGCCCAGTACATACTCAGTGGTGATGAAAAGATTATCGTAGCTTCCTTCTTTGCTCATCATCTTTGTGTCTTCGGTGTTGATTCACATGAACATCTACAGACGTTGGAAGATGAGAACTCTATGTTGAACCTGTACGTCGCTGCTCTGACGCATACAGGCAGCCATCTTGTTTTGACAAACTACGATGAGGAGGCCAAGGTCAGTTACGTGACCTTGTGGGATTGTCAGACGGGGGAGGTCAGAAAGAGGCTGAAAAATGAGAAGAATGTCTGCGCCATTGCCATCAATGATACTGCTGACCGGATCGTGTTTGGGAAGGAGGCAACAGAAATGAGAATCTGGGACCCGACCAGGTCCAACTCCTTGCGGAGAGTGAAAGGGTGCAAAGCTCTGAAATTTGGGGTGCACAACAAGATCTTACTCCTGAATGGCGGTGAGCATGCTGCGGTATTCGCCGGAGATATATCCATGTGGGACTTGGAGAAGGGAGAAATGCTATCAGTGTTCACGCCTGACATGAACATTCAATGTTTTGAAATCGCCTTGAACGGGCAATTAATTGTTTTTGGCCTACGCGACGTGGCCAAGGTGGTGACCTTGAGGATGTCTAAGAATCACAGGAAGGAGATTGAGTTTAGTGAGAAGGATATATTTGGAGAGAAAGAGGAATCGAGTGATGATGACTCTGATGAAGAGGATGAGCAGCCTCAGCAAGAGGATGAGGATGACGAATAGTAAATGGTAGATCAACGATCAGAGCAGTATTATAGTCTGGGCCGTATGCACCAAGCGAAGATTATCTTGAACTCACGTTGAGCGACAACTTTTCCATTGTCACATCGTGCTCTGGCAAACCTGAACAATAGAAAAGTTGTGGCGCAACCTAAGTTAAAGATGATCTTCGTTTGGTGCATACGGCCCTTTAAGTCATCTGGAGCTCGATGGGCGTATGTCAATCAAACCCCTAGTAACCGGACAACAGTGGACTTAGGGTTTACTCTAAACGGTCCAACACACATTGTTTTCTAACCAGCTGAACCTTGGTTCAAAATAGAACGTGCAACCAGGCCTTGATTTGAAATTGAACACAGGCATAGGCATGGGATTGGCTGGAAGTGTCCTGTCAATAAAACACATGTCAATAGCCAGACTTCACTGACAACACCAAGGTCTGCCTGACAACCAAAGGTCCTCCCATCGAGCTCCAGATGATTTAAACGTACTATAGGTCTCCGGTCTGGACTGCACTCCTAATGCTTCCCTTACATTGAAGTATACGGTATACGAAAACACCGGTTCAAAGGCATTGCGAGGATTCACCACCGTGAAGCCATTGTTAACCGGCGTTTTCGTATACCGTATACTTCCAATGTAAAGGAAGCCTAATAAACCGATTTGAAAGTGTTTGGAAAGTTGTTGACATGTTTGAGGCAGAATGACGGGCCTCACCACTGAAATTGTAGCCTACATTCTTTTTAATTACACTCTTGCTCATAAATATGGATAAACTCCCTACGCAGTTGTGTACCGCGCCTGTTTCGGTTTACCCGCTCTCCACAACTCTAGCGTCCAATGGAAATACCCAGTAAGTCACATTTTTGGAAAAAATGAGTTAAGGCCAAATTCGTATTTGGTAGGCATTTTTTCATCATAATAGACACCTTTAATCGTTATGACCTACGACCTTGATCTTCTGATACAGGTGTGATAGGGATCAAAGTCCCCCTGGAATCAAACTCCGGTCTTATTGTTCAGCGAGGGATTAGAATATATCGCCGCTATAGAGACCATGATCATTCGAATATGAACTTACAAAAGCCGGCTATTGTTTGGCGGACTTGCATACCTTAGGACGTTGATTCCTGTCACACCTGTACTGAGCGTTGACGTACATCACCTTATATGGATGTACAATGATATAAATGACTAGATATCCAAGAATGACACATCTCTATAGCGTATCCAAGAACTCGAAGGAATTCCACTGGAACAGCCTATAAAACGCCTTCGGAAGGAAGCGCAAATGCCGTTTAAAGCCTAGGTTATACTTCGACGCACGACCATCGCTGGCGACCGACGCGCGTCCTTGCGTTTGACGCCGACCCCGTCGTACGATTTGGTCGGCGTCCGATCGCGAGGCTGTTATTACTTGAGTCGTTTCATAACGGTTCGCCGTCGCTAAAGTACGTTGGACTATGAATCAATTCCGCGAAGTCGGCGTCCAGATTTGATCGGGCGTCGGACGCCGATGGTCTTGCGTCGAAGTATAAACTAGGCTTTAAAGCATGGCGCACACGAGCGACTAAAATGGGGGCGACTACAGATGCGACTACTACGTCGCATGCGATAATTACCTTTCAGGTCGATCAGTGATGTCATCCACGACATCACTGATCTTCCAATGAAGCATTTGTCACAACCGAGTCAACAAAAACTAAAAAAAACTAAAAATATGTTCAGTCGCTGCTGTGGTCGCGAGGCCGGTCGCTTAGAAAATCGCTCGAAAAATCGCCCGTGTGCGCCATGCTTAAGCGATGTGTCAGCGAAAAAATTTGAATGCAAAAGGGGACGAATCTTTGTTTACAAACACTCATTTCCTGCATTCTGATTGGCAGTGAGGGCAATGTTTACAAACATCATCGTTCTGTTTACAAAACAACTGTCGATTCGCTTTAAAGGCAATGTTTTATTTGACACAAAAGATCTGCAATGTCGCACAGTAAAAAGTGCATCGATTTTTGGTGTAGGTATCAGACCGGTGCAGTAGCTGACATAATCCCCTGACGGTATAGTCCGGTGACTATAAGTCCTAGTTATTATAGTCCAGGGGTCATTCAACTCTAGGGACCATAGTCCGACGGACTGCCATCACTGGGTATCATAATCCTGGCACTAGGAATATTGTCCGGGGTGGACTCTGGTACCTGGGGCGGTTTTGGTGATGAGTATCCTATAGAGTCTTTGCAATGGACAGCCATTGGAGGACAGCAATAGAAGACAACAGTGGTTGCCATGGTTTGCTATTGTTGTTCTTCCAACATGGCTACCAAATGCATGGTTTTCCTCCAACATGGCTGCCCATTTCAAAGCCTCTGCTGGTGAAAGCATGGAAACTGGCGGACTTTATCGCCTGTTACACCGGTGTCGTAGAATGTCATGCCCCCCGATATGAGGTGCCCCACAACAATAGATTCTGACGGATTAAGGGTCAGCCGGGCACTGACAAACAGAACTTCTGTTACCAGATGTCCCCATCTGGTGCTCACCAGTCTATCTGGCCTGACGGCCATCTAGCCTGGTTCGAATCCATCACATTTCCCGTTTCTGAGGGGGTGAGAGCCTNTAGAACCATCTGGGGTGGACCTTTTTGTGAAAATTTGTTTGTTTTTTCTATTCCCAGTCGGGGATAATTCCCGATCGAAATAATAACGTGTTGATAACCCTTCGATTTTCCCAGTGAAGGAAAAACTGACATCCGTCGGTGCTGCGAATTTTAACGCATACATGTGCGCGGTGTTGCCGTGCGTTAAGGTGCATCCGGTGAACGGATCCGGTAAACGTACACATTTCGGAAGGCTTTTTGTCGGACATGTGCGCTTAGCTTTAGGGTAGGGACACACCTAATGCAATTCGCATGCGATAGGGCGACGCATGCGTCAAAACCTTTGTTTGCGTGCAGTGCGGCGGAAAAACAACAAATGCGTTGCCGCATGCGTCAACGAATCGCGTTAGGTGTGTTCCTACCCTTAAGGGTGGCTGCACACCTAATGCGATGCGTTGACGCATGCGACAAAAGCTTTGTTATTTTCCGCCGCAATGCACGCAAACAAAGAATTTCGCGCATGCGTTGCACTGTCGCATGCGAATCGCATTTTAGGTGTGTCCCTACCCTAAAGGCGGTGACAGACTGGCGCCAACCGGAACACCGAGACCAAATCCCGCGAGACATTGCGCGAGACTTGGGTTTGGGATTTAGTCCCGGAGGAAAAATCAACGCTGCCATCTTCAATATATTATTGCGCCCCCACCTATAGCTAGGATAGTGATGCGGCGACCGAACAACCTGGATCTACTTTCGGACTACTTTAACTCATCCACTAGAAGATATAGTTCGGTGAAACTCATCACTTTTGTCTCGAAAAAAGAACCTAACGATGGCAGTTTTGGGTTAATTTAAAGCTGAACTAGATCGTTAAAAGCAGCGCACGGGAGGTTTTAAAAAATAAGCCGCGCCATCGCGCGGCGTAAATGTCAAACAAGTGTCCATCCGCCATGTTTCAAACGCCCGTCCACCATGTTTTGAATGTCTCTCCAAACCCAATAGACTTCCAATATCCGTGGTGGCGCCACCGTATTCTGAATCCAACCAGCGAAGGAGTCGTATCATGGCCTCGAATGTAAGTACACGAACATTGTACACGGCAGTACATGAGACATCAATGTCGGCATCAAAATCACTGTAAACAAAGCAAAATAAACATTAGTTAGAAGCACGAAACGAGAAATACACGCAGGCATTACGAACGTTCAGTAAATTCGGACAGTAAAGGCCTAAACATGTAGGCCTAATATGGGAGCGGGCCGGAACTTTTCATAACGCCAACATTGTTGGAATGCACCAACAAAGAAGGGCGAGGCCAAGGCCAATTGAAAAGGTCTAGCAAGTCAACCCCGGTTCCATATAACTAATTAGACTTACTAATGAACTAACCTACCTTTCAAGATGTGAACGCGTGTGACTTTATCCTTTCCAATGTAGGAAAACATGAACAAATACACACACAGGTGTCCTTCCACTGACTAAGAAATCGCCATCTTGGATTCTAGGCCTAGGCCTATGTAATCCGACCTCGACGCAATCATTCACGCATAACATTGTGTGAAATCTAACATTCCTCGATTGGGTTTCTGATTACAATTTACTGTCAATATAAGACTGGAATTTCCGGTGTCCGGCTTGGCGCAGTCGGTACAGGCCATGCGTCTTATTGCAGAAGTTGTCAAGAGTTATGGGTTCGATTCCGCCAAGAAGCAACTGATTTTTTTTTCTTTTCTTTTGTTCCCCCAGCAACGCTTTTATTTCAAATAAAAATGTATTATATATTTTGACAGGAAATCTTTACGGACGATGACAATGACGATGAGTGGGACTCATCAGATTCAGAAAACGAGGCACCATTTGAGGAAGATGCTGACAACAATGTCAACGAAGACATATTCCTCCCTGAGAGGTACGTTTTCCCACTGTAGTCACATTTGCCATTCACTGAATTCTGATCTCAGAGAAAATGATTATATATGTATGTAACATTCATTGCTTATTTGTTTCAGCAATAATGTACCAGATAGAGACTATGAAGATCATCTCATCAGAATGAAGAAGTACATTGTGCCAGAAAATAAGATCTTGGAGCTCATCGAGAATCAGTGTTGTAGGCATCCAGGGTGCCAGAGGTTGATTTCCGTCTCAACAATAGAGAAAAGTACCATACCCTGCGGAGTCAAGTATACGTACTCCTGTCCGGTAAGTTTAGGTAGAATTTAGGAAAAGAGGGTCACTGGAAATAAAAAACTGGCTAATAATACGCCTACGTATAATTGGTACTATCAAATACAAGAGCTGACGATGGACTGAAGATGCTTCCGAGCGTAAATCTGATGCCCGTAATACTGTTTTTCTGCAGCTACATATGAACATCCTGAGACAGCAAAACTCCTATGACAATCGTCCATGTAATTAGCTATAGTGTGCATTTTTGTCTTTGTCAAAATAGGCCGGTCACCCAGGGAAGTGGTTGTCTTCCGAGTACTACGGTTCGAAATGTGCCATTCATCTGCTCATGCAAATAGCAATTTTGATGTCTGGTTTGACGTGGACAGCAGCGGAGATGTGCTTTCGCTTTGCTGGCATTGCCATATCAGGATGGCATTCGTTTTATAAAAACCAGCGCGTTTACGCCCAGGCAATTGACGACTTCTTTCGGAAGGACATGTCCCGACGCCTGGAAATGTTGCGTGAAAGAGAACAGCCACTGGAAGTTATCTTGGACACTCGATATGACACTCCAGGTATTGCTGAGAAAATTGTACACTTTTTTCAACACACGAAAGTAGTTGTTTTGGCGCCGAATCTGCCGTGGAGGTGAAATTATCAGCATGCAAAGCGTGTAACCTAAGCCCATGAGCCGAACCCAGTGCAGACTGAAAGGTCTAGACATGGGCTATGTAAGACTAAATCTCAGTAAAAGAATGCCGTAAACGTCAAAAGATACCCTGAAAGGTACCCGGATACCCAGGAAGGGGGAAGGGGAGCGTTTTCAACAGATTCATTAGGTTATGATTGTAATATATTTGTTTCTTTTCAAGGATTCTGCGCCAGTCACGCCACCACTATATTTATGGTTGACGAGGAGGGCATCGATAACATTATAGTCAACCTGCAGGTCGGAGATAACAGGATGACAAATCGTCATAGCCCAAGACTGGAACGATTTCTGACGGAACGCGGACTCCAGGACCTAGCTCAGAAGAATATGAACGTCAAACATGTTACCACGGATGCCAGCAAGTCACTTATAACACTGTTTCGTAAGTATCAGTTTACTATTCAACCAACGCATTTTATCTCATTTCAGTATCTTGCGATGATCACAGCTGTTCCAAAGGGACATGAAGCGTCTGTTTTGAATAATAGCCAGTGTTTATATCGAGGCATTTGAGATTCCAGTAAGTCACTGCTACAAGTGATACGTTTATTTCATTGATTTGCAGAGGAGCCTAATTGGAAACACATTACCCATAATCTAGACATATGGCACAAAAGCAAGCGCATCAGAAAGAAACTGGGAGAGGTTGTGGGGAAAGTTGCATACAGACCACTGAAAGCTTGGACCAAGGACATCATCAATCACTTCTGGCATTCGTGCGGCACTTGCTGTGGTAACGTCATGAGGTTGCGAAAAACCTGGCTGAGCATCTTGCAGCATGTGCGCAATGTCCACTCATGGATCACAGGCAAATGCAGTCATCCTGACCTCGACGAGGACCGGCCTGAGAAACCCTGGTTAGAAACGAACTCTCCGTCTTTCAAAGCTTTGAGGTACGTTCATTTCCCACTGCATTTTTACTACAACAAACGTATTCATTCACTTCGTAACCTTGTAGAGGTTCTGCTTTGACAATGAACTTCGCATACCATCTCACTAAAAAAGTCCCTCACTATCAAAGATGCGGTCCTGGTTTTACATTTATAGGTGGACCTGGTGACAGCATCCCAATCGGATAGTGCGATATACGTACGCAGATCATTTGGTTTGCCCACCATAGTTTAGAGAACGTGTTCGAAAGAATGTGTCTGTTACATGATTGCAACGAGTGCATTAGCCGCAGATTTATTTATTACGATGCAGCAGATTGCCCCATCTTTGACTATGAAATTACGTGTACCTATCTTCGCTTCTTTTTCTAGGAATGTTGTCCTTTCTCCTGACACCCTTGAGTCGCTGCCATATTACGTGAACGCAAAAACTACATGGAAAGCGGAAAATTTCTTTAGTCATGGCCTACTGAAATATTGCAGCAAACGTACGTCGTTTTCGTATGATTCGTACAAAATGAGGAACCAGTTGGCGGTTTTAGACCACAATTTCCATTGCGGCCGGAGCATTGCCACAACACTGACAAATGAGGCAGTCCGACAACGCCAGGTGTCCAGATCGACGAAGGAATGGGTCACTTACAGGAAACTAAGTGAAAAGTCATATGCCTATATACCAGGTAGGTCCATCCACGTTTTAGGCCTATATATATACATGTACACTCATCCCAAAAAATAAATGGACATCAGTTTTTTCTGAATTTCTCAAAAACTAATCAAGGTTGAAATGTGTACCTGATATGGATGATAGCATCTCGTCTCAGCTATTCAAGAATGCCACAAGTGAAAAAATCTACCACATCTTGATTTTGATGGAAGCAATTTTGCAAAGTTGTGTTTTTCCCTACTTTCTTATTTTAAGTATTTCGCTGAAAAAATTGATATGACCTTGTTGCTCTTCCAAAGGGCATTCCAAATATGATTTCGTTTTCTAAAAATTCTAACAAATAATGTGTTTTTTGGCCACTTTTATTGAGATAATTTGGCCCATGCTTAAAACACCTTTGACATAGTCCCTGAAGCACTTGAAGGCCGTGTGTTCCCAATGATACAATGGCTATTGAATTTGTGGGTTGGTCCGTTTAATGTGTTGGTAAACAGAACCTCATTATTCATAGGGCCACATGAATTCAGTAGTAGGCCTATTGTTGCGGGTATGTGGCTCTGCTTTCTGAATAACTGCTGATTGAAATGAAGTTCAGAGGGTCGATTTTTACAATAAACCAATATCTATTGTCCAGTAAGAGAGGAATCTATTACGTTGGTCAACCTCAGTTCTGGGTATAGCGCTGGTTATAACTCTCATTCATTCACCACACTATTTATTGACAAACCACCGCTCACAATAGGCTAAAGGGGCTTTTTCAGAGGTGTTTTAAGCATGGGCCAAATTATTTCAATAAAAGTGGCCAAAAAACACATTATTTGTTAGAATTTTTAGAAAACGAAATCATATTTGGAATGCCCTTTGGAAGAGCAACAAGGTCATATCAATTTTTTCAGCGAAATACTTAAAATAAGAAAGTAGGGAAAAACACAACTTTGCAAAATTGCTTCCATCAAAATCAAGATGTGGTAGATTTTTTCACTTGTGGCATTCTTGAATAGCTGAGACGATATGCTATCATCCATATCAGGTAGACATTTCAACCTTGATTAGTTTTGGAGAAATTCAGAAAAAACTGATGTCCATTTATTTTTTGGGATGAGTGTACCTCTCTCCACCTCCCCCATGGTCATCAGCCTGCAAGATGTCGTGGAGTGTTTGACATCATGCCACAGGCATTTATTTCGTCTGTTGTACTGTGTGACACCGAAAAACTACAAACTAGAAACTACATTGTAATTACTATAGAAACTTTTCTTTCTATGATACACCTATTTTTTGCATAATTGATAAACAGATATTTTTCCACGTCAATTTTCTCTTATTTTTCAGAACTAATGGCTGAATGTCTCCACTACCGGTACGGTACGGTTCCTGCAGCTGTCGTCTGTGAAACGTCCGATGATTTGAAGAAGCAAGGATCAAACATCACTGCAAAACCGTGTCCAGGTCCAAGTGATATGCCAGCATCAAAACGATGTCGCTTGAATTGAGGGTATGACATTTTATTCATCCATATCTGGGGCGCTTTCATAGCCGGTATATGGTTCGCCCTCACGGTTGGGAAACCTCCAACGAATCCGGGCTACTACGCAAGCAGGGGGGCACCTTCGGTTTCTTTTGCCAAGTCTGCCCCACTGCCATAGAATGAATAATCTGTAGGCCTGGTTTCTATAACTCCAAGGCTGAAATTGTGGCTCATCATGGAAATGTTCTGCGTAGTTCATAATTCCTCCAATTTCAATCACCTCCCATCTCAAACACAATGCCTTGAAAGTAGATTTTTTCGTAATACAGTTGTCCAAATTACAACAAAAGTTCATCCGCTCCTTTTCCATTTGTACACAACATCCACACTTGCAGTACGCGGGTGGTGGTCCCAGAGGTTCCATAGTCAGAGTTCCAGCAGGGGAGATATAGGATGCCATTTCCAATGGATTATTCACTGCTATTGCAGTGAGTAAGGCGTTCTTCCTATCATTGTCCATTGTCTGCAGTGCTGCCTGAAGAATAAATTACTGAGGTCAATCAATGAATGAATAACACACGATGGGCAGGATTGTGGCCATGCCTCTAGCCTATACCCAGCAAATTTTACCCCGTATTAGTTTTTGCCCATATCTTTTTTGCTACAATTTATTACAATCTCATAACAAAAATGGACAATGATTGCGTTGAACAGTGGGCGGCCTACATGTACCCCATGCAGAAGACATGTTCCTCCAAAAAGCAATACTACACTCTATAAATGTACCGGTACTGTACATGTAGGATTGCTTGGCAATTGCTGTAGCAGTACACTTTTAGCACTGATGCTTTGGCTGACATGTCACCAAACTTACCAGACACTCTCTTCTGACAGTTTCCTCTTGTTCTTTGTCGCCCGTAACCCTTTCTTCCAAAACCTCGTTTGCTGTCCTGTTTCCTAAATCAAATACCGCACTGTTTCGGGAACTGGAGGTGGCATATGGTTGATGCTTGCTCCGCGGTTTTGATGCGGGGCCCTGATTGGCTTGTTGCTCTGATCCGTCCTGTAGATGGTAAACAAATTCATTTCATTTATGTATTTCCTCTTTTTCAGAATGTGGTAATGAGCCGTAAATGAATCCTCAAGAAGGATGCCTCAGCCAAATCTTCAAGTCCTTGTTTTCACACTAATGGGACCAACTTGCTAAGTGATGACTAAACAGCCGTTATAACATCCCAGTCACACGAGGCTGTTCAGCGGACTCTGATTTTTCATTTGTTACTTTTTGAGATTATCTCCGTCATTGTTAGTCCGAATTGCAAATAAAGAAATCCCTCTAATTTGGGGGAAATTGTGTGTTATTGTTTGCTTCTTGCTGCACAGCTCCTCTCTTTACTTATTACTGTGCTTACCAATCAACTTTGAAATGGCACGTGCCAACTGATGACTCACCGTTACTTTGGCCGTCTTGAATCGGCATGCCCTCGCTTTGCAGTTGGTGCAGGGGTTTTCTGTACGGCCACATTGACACCGTGCACATTTATTTTTTCCCGTACAAGGACAACACGGCACATTTTCCTTGAAAAGAAACAAAGAATATTAGGGCTTCCCGAAGGCACTTTCAGGCATTTTCTGGCAGAGATCACATCTTGGGTCTCTACACGAAGGTGCCTGAGGAAGGCCCCGTTTGGGGTGGAAAATTTGAAAAATTCGGAGACGACGTCATGTTTACTATCATTTGCCCTTATGAAAAATATTCTCATTTTGCCACTGGTGAATGGTAATTGTGCAGGGTAAAACAAGGGTTACTATGGTGAAAGCCAGTTATACTATGGTAAACTCTCGTTTACGGTGCAAAATCACCATGCTATGAAGATTTCATAAGGGTACTGTGTCGTTTTTGTGCTCTATGTCGGATATTAGTTCAGGTATGGCCACAATGACAATATATAATAATGATACAAGAATGAAAACGTCTGCTGATATAAAACTAACGGTCGGTTCATGAGAATTCATGAGGTAAAAAAGTAAAAAAGGGAGTTGCTTCTTGGCGGAGTCGAACCCACAAATCGGTCAACTTCGGCAATGAGACGCTTTGGCCTATACCGACTGCGCCAAGCCGGACACGTGATTATAAATTGGTAGATTTGCTGTAGGTTGTAATAGGCCTACCGAAACCCAATCCCGACTCGAGGCAGCCAGGAATGTAATAATTCATACAATGGTATTTGTTTGCGGATGGTTGCGTCGCGGTGGGATTACATAGGCCTAGAATACCTGTACAAGATGGCGATTTCTTAGCCAGTAGGACATCTGTGTGTGTGTTTGTTCGTGTTTTTCTGCATTGGAACGGATAAAGTCACACGCTTTCACATCTTGAAAGGTAGGTTATTTTCATTACTTCTCATTAGTAAGTCTAATTAGTTATATTTTATGGAACCGGGTTGACTTGCTAGACCTTTTCAATTGGCCTTGGCCTCACCCTTCTTTGTTGGTGCATTCCAACAATGTTGGCGTTATGAAAAGTTCCGGCCCGCTCCCATATAGGCCTACATGTTTAGGCCTTTACTGTCCGAATTTACTGAACGTTCGTAATGCCTGCGTGTATTTCTCGTTTCGTGCTTCTAACTAATGTTTATTTTGCTTTGTTTACAGTGATTTTGATGCCGACATTGATGTCTCATGTACTGCCGTGTACAATGTTCGTGTACTTACATTCGAGGCCATGATACGACTCCTTCGCTGGTTGGATTCAGAATACGGTGGCGCCACCACGGATATTGGAAGTCTATTGGGTTTGGAGAGACATTCAAAACATGGCGGACGGGCGTTTGAAACATGGCGGATGGACACTTGTTTGACATTTACGCCGCGCGATGGCGCGGCTTATTTTTTAAAACCTCCCGTGCGCTGCTTTTAACGATCTAGTTCAGCTTTAATAAAATATGACACGCAAAAGTGAATTTTACTAAGATTTAGCGAGTTATTGTGCGTTTTTGTTCAGCATCAGCCTATGTCACGAGTTTGGACGTCGCCATACACTACAGAATGTACAGTGCACTGACATGCATTTCGCTGTTGATGCAGTGCGTTCACCGTGTATTTGTTTGCCATTTCCCCAAACAATAAAATATTCTATTACGGGTCTTCTGGTGTAAATATGCGAATAAATTGACTCAAATTATATTTTCTTCATCTGAAACCATCAGAAAATACAATAAAAGTAGCAAATATTTATCAGAATTGTAATTTCTTCAGAACTACTTTTACCGTGGAAGAATGCTCCCGACACCGGCGCTGTGAGGCGCGACGCTTCACATAACCCTACGCAAAATAGCGGATTGTGACTGTTGTTCGTCAGGGTCACAAACCGACGCAACGTCAGCAGGTTATTTTGGAGGCTTGTGCCCTGTTGTTCAGGTTGAGACTGGCGCGTACGCGACCCGTAGCGCAGGCGTTCCGCCAATCAGATTCTTCGGTAGGTGTTTCGGTCCGTGTTACCGCCTACCAGATTGGTTAAACGCTTCCCGAACCGTTGTTTACGCGCCAGTCTGTCACCGCCTTAATGGTCACGTCCATTGACAAGTCCTTTGTATTAATCCAGAACATTACTGTTTTTGACCATACCCCCACCCCATTATCTTCAACTTCGGACTTAGTCATTTTTTCCCGAGTTCATGAATGGAACAGGTGAGTGGGAATTTAGAGTATGTTACGTTTTTGGCCTCATTTTCATCATGTTCAAACATGTAGGTAAACAAAGTATACTACTACAGATTACGTCATCGAATGTCGTTCATTCCACCAATCAGATCAACGGAAACACAGCTCTCCGTTTCATTCAATCTGGTCCAGCCATTTGTAACGGTACTTTACGTAGAACAGCCAGTGCCTTGGACGAGGGTTCTGGTGTACAAGCCGCATCAAAATAACCTCTACCGGGTATTATATAATTTTTCCTACTATCGTCGATTACCTGAAGGTAGCTTGGTCTCTCCCAGGAACCTTCCTGACTATCTCCTGGATGTTATTGTCAGGAACACCGGCAGAAAATGTGTCACCATGACGGAAATATGGGTGTACGAGTTATCACGCGGGAAATTTGTTGTAAACCTCCCTGTTCCAGTTGAAGAAAAATGTAAGGAAGTTTGTGTTACCGGTGCAGTCAAACTCTTTATTCACACCGTGGATATGTTAAGATTTGTTTTCTATTGTTTCGTGTCCGCGCGATCAGCAATGTCTTTGTCCTTTTACGACCTACACCGGAAACTACTTGGGAATGGAAAAATGGCGTATGCTTTCTTCCATAATTCAACTCTTCAATTTCAGCTGCCTGTCAAAATTCTGCGGGATAACCCTGGTCGCCCTTGGTTGTGTTTGTTCCATGTGGCGAAGTATCCCGTTCTCATCTTCATAAGCGAGGTCAAATATCGCTTGCAGGTTCTTCTTGTTGTTCAAAACTTACACACGCGTCCTACAATACGGCAACAAGAGGTGCCTATGCCAAAGACCTCCGCACACTTTATCATCAGTAACGAAGCGTTGGGGGTCTTCTGTGTACGTTTTTTGCGCACATGGAAGGCAAAGTATGCTAAATACTGGGGGTATTTCGGCTTTGAAATGCAAGAGATTTGTACATCGAGTATAAATAAAACTTATGATGTCATCAATTTGCTACGGCTGGAAATGCATGGCGTGAGTGACGATGATAGTAGACTCATGGGTTCGAAGCAGGCAACTTTTGACCAAAACAGGAACGTCCGCATGATACGCCTGAAACATAAGAGATATGATGTAGTAAATGTATTTTCACCGATAAAATAGATGGTATCCATGTTTCCTTTTAGGGAAAACGGACCCGAATGGATGGTAGCGGCCAAAAGAAGGGAAATCCAACGACGTTGTTGCAAAAGTTGGATGGATAGAAGTCGCATGGTTTTTTCACGGTATAAAAGGCAAGTGAACTGGCCTCGATCCGGATCGAACCGACTCCGTATGAACAGGGCCATAGGCAATTCATGTCGGGGGGACATACCGAAATGCCACCCCTCGAAAAAAACATTATTGACCTCGGCTCAAAGCGGAAATACATACAGGGCGTCTCAAAAAATGTACCCAAAAGTATCTCAACAGCACAGATAAAACAATTAATATTTTCAGACATCTTCAGCGTGATCATGTAGCGGAAGCTTGTAAGTTTGATGGCAACTTTGACGCCTTAAAACACTTCCGGCAAAGAACATGCAGTGCACTGCAGAGAAACACGACGTTACGTCACACCACCCTCCGTCAGTTCCGCGAATCGCCGCACGTCACCGCTACGGCTCACTGGGCTTGACCTTTCGTAGTGAACACATGTGCGATTTCATAGAATTTCTACAGTATGGCTAGTAGGTGCTGCCATCTGTGGTAGAGGATGGAATTAGTAGCCAACGTGGCTGACACTGAAGCAGCCGACGGGCAAAATCATGAAAATAAACGCTTATAAATCGATTTCAATATGATGAAAATGAGCCGAGGTCAACATCGGAAGTATTACTTAGTCCACTTTGCACGCTAAAAATAGGCCNAAGATTCGCAAGCTGACAAAACGTAGGATGAATTTGACTATGTCCCGACGGCTCATGGCATCTTTGTCTCAGGCCTATTTCTCTCGCAGATATTTTGGAAGAAGTATACCGGTACATAAATGATGAGGTTGTGGCCCATTCAGTTGCCTACAGAACGAGCGCCTTCCGACAGGTTTTCCTAGACCGCCACACATTTGATTGACCCTATGTATAATCTGATTGAGCTGTAGTAAAAACGCGCACTCGCATGTGCACCGTGGAGGATCGCGATACCATACAGCCGCGTCATTCTACATGGAATTCATCCGTGAATGCAGTACTTTTGTGAGGGGAATTGCTGAAAAACGACACACGATATGCCTTATACGAAACATCCAGAAGAAAGTTTACATTTACAGTCACCAGATCAAATGAATAAAAACAAGGTTTTTTTGTCCACAACCAGTCTATTTGGACGAGAATCTGCCGAATGTCACCAGCAGTGACCGCCTTGTGCAACACCCCATCGATGACGTAGCGACGTCACAGCGTCACAATGGAGGGTGCCGCTTTCTTCCATGTCTTCCGCGGACTCGCATTTTCAGCATAGATTTTTACAATGATGCCGAATAGTTTGTCCATCCTTTTGCATTTCATCTGGTGACTGTAAATCTAAACTTTCTTCTGGATGTTTCATATATGGCATATCGTGTGTCGTTTTTTTGCAATTCCCCGGCCTCATCTCGATCTTAGAGGAGGGAATCCTGTGGCCACGTGGACGACTGAGAGATGAGAAAATTGAGGCAAACGATGTTGTTGGTTTCATTTCTAAACTAAGACTAATAACAATTTATTTTATCACAAGCAAGTCGAAGGTTACAAGGTTGTATACTAATGAGCTGAAATATGATTGGCTAAAGTCAAAGAAGGCTATGTGTCTAATGAGTAGATAATGAGTAGAATAATGTAGAATGACGCGGCGAGATGGCGAACCTCCGCGGCTGTATGGTATCGCGATTCCCCAGGGTGATGTGGTATAATACGGCCCCATGTCTAAATGACTGTAATTTTCTTGTATGAGCAGTGTCAGAGGTATCCGGAGATGTTGACAGCGCTGTTTTCTGAAGGCAAATAACGTGGCGCCCTCCTGGCCTCGCGGAGTCTATCAGTATCATGTTCTGAGCCTTCGTTTGAGGTGTTTGCAGGGCGTTTGCAATTCTCTTGTTCGTCGCATGAGGGCTTTTTGTTCATGCAGTTCAGCTTTAAGGAATGTGCAGTTGGTCAATTTGTAATGAGAATGAATTTCGAATGTTACAGTAGGTGGTTGAAAATTCCGTTTTCATTTGACTCCCATGTACTTCATATTCATAATTCCCAATATGAAAAATAGCTGCTTGGATCAGGCAGTATACATCTCCTTGCGATGCTGGTATTTTTCTACTCAGATGCTAGAATTATACAACTTGTGACTTCACCCTACAGGCATCTACTACATATGCGGGTGCCACACGTTCAGTTTCTAATAATAAAGTTATGTCAGACCCCTTAGACCTGTAGAATAGCCAGGTACTATTTTTGTAAGATCACTTGTACGTACATGTACATCAGCGCATTCAATTCGTGTTGCTTTTTTGCTGAGCTTGTTCATTTATCATGTCAATTTCAAATCATAGCAGGCTGTCAAGTCGATCCCATCAATTTTTAGGAGGAATTTTAGGAACTTTTTTACTCATTTTTAGGAAATTTAGGAGTTTTTCCATCAATATTTAGGGGAAATTTTAGGAACTTTTTGCTTAATGTTTTGAAATGTTTAGGTACTTGTGTATCGTGAGTAGGGTAAAAGTGAGAGAGCTGGGCCAACTGAAATTTGACTGAAAAACTTTGACTGAGTTTTGACTGAAAACCAAACTCATAAACCTTCAAATTTCAACTGAAAAACAACTGAAAAACTTTAACTGAACTTTGACTGAAAACCCAATTTCTACCTTTTTCACTTATTCCATTTTTCAACTTTTTCCATTTTGACACATCTACTCATGTCTTCCTACCTACCCTCATCCGTCCATGTCTTCCCCACCACCTGCTGACTGGCCAAATGTCATACATCTGCCAGGTTTTCCATTTTGATGACGTGAATCTAATACAACTTGATTCTCAATATATACAATGTCTCAATTTCCAACCAATGATGAATTGAACGCGCGAGTAACAAAGTCTACTCCGTTCGAACGATGGAAAAATATCCCTACTGACATCTGGTACAAAATTGTTGAACATATGACTATTTCCACCAAGAATGGTGATGCTATAGTCCTCACGCTTGTCGACAAGGACAACAATATGTTCTCAACCTTTACAAGCTCACTCATCAAAAAGGAACTTGAACAGTGTCCTACATATGAATACATCAGATCGCGTGGAAAACTGAAAGGAGAGAAATACTATGGGGTTGACCTAGCGATGTAAAATCAACAGCTTGTGACATTGTGCATGGTCTAAATTCTCGTGGCGTCTGAGAATTCTATTCTCAGACACAATCACGGTTGTGTTGGACAAAAGGATGGTTCAAGTTGTTAAGGACAGGTGGCGTAGGTGAATCTAATGGAACATGGGTCTCATCATAATGGAGGAGTCTGGTGATTGTATAAGGCTAGACGGTTGGTATAGAATATATGAGATACAGCCTATCACCACAGAAAATGGACCAGCCTTTGTCCTCACTTTTGTCGATGACAATGGTGATACGCTGACAGTTTGTACTTCGATTGACCTGTTAGAACAAGATTATAATATTTTTTGATGTGAATCTAATCGAACTTGATTCTTAATATACACAATGGAATACCTTGTAAGAGACTGTGTGAAGTGTTTTGAGGAAAAGCTGTTGGAGGACTTCAAAGCAGACACCAAGAGTAAATTTGGAAGAAGGAATGAATGTAAAGTCTGTAAAAATAAATATGAGGTACAAAGACGCCAGGAAGATCCTTCGCTTAGAAAATCAGAAAATTTATCTTGTCAGCTGGCCACTTGTCTTCGGGAAAAACAACAAAAATCCACATTAGAAAAATACCTTGATTGTTCCTTAGATGTTTTATACTCATGGGTAGAATATCAATTCGATGATAACATGACTTGGGAAAATTATGCTTCATATTGGCAGATTGATCATATCTTACCCAGAAGTCATTTTGACCATCTAAATGAAGAGGAAGTCATGCTCTGCTGGAACTGGAGGAATCTCAGGCCAATTTCTAAAGAAGAAAATTGGAGAAAAGGAAATAAAACTGATCGCCAGTTGTACTATCAAAATGTTTCATTAGCGTCTGAATTTTTAGATGAATTTGATTTTTAAAATTTTTCTATAAATAAACACAAGCTCTGGAAAGGTCTTTGTAACTTTTCCAGGGTTGAGTGTGTCCCTGAGATCCAAAGTTCTGCTCAAGTGAGATTACTGAGGAACTCAAATCACACCGTGCTGAGGCTGGTGTATGATCGCTCGTGTCGTCACATTTTTTATGGTTACATGCTAGCTATAAAAGATGCGACTTATTTACCTGTATCTAATAAAATATTGTATAATATAAATGACGACACACAAGATCGCTCATACACCAGCCTCAATAGGCCAGGCTTTTCCTGCTGATAGGCTCTCAACCGATGAACTCAAAGTATTAGCCTTTAGAAACAAAGTCAAGAACTATGGCAGCCTTTCAAGACAGGTGCTACTTGAAAAACTGAGTCAGATTCCAGATGTTCCAACCGAAGTTGTGATTGATAAAACCCTTCCTGATTTGAGCCAAATCGAAAACTGTGTGTTGGCTCAGCGAGTTGGGATTAAAAATATCCGACAAATACCTAGAGATGAGCTCAATGAGTTACTTGATGGATACAATCTAGACATATCCCAGGTACAGCCAAAACCAGTCAAACAAAAACTACAGCTTACATTCGAACAAATTTTGGCAAGGCCACTCAATGAGCTTACTGTCAAGCAGCTTAAACAAGTAGCAAGGCACAATGAGTATTTTGGCTATTCAAAATTTACCAGAAAAGCAGATTTGATCAAGTTCCTACAGGGTGAAAAGCCAATCAGACTTTTGAAAGATCATTTAGTAAAGAAAGCTGTTGATCTAGGCCTGGACATCACACCAAAAATGACCAAGAAATTCCTTGCAAACTGGCTCGATCGGCGTACAAAATTTCACAGATTTAAATCTGCTTTTAAAGGCTATGCTAACAGCTATCACATTGGTGGTCATCCAAAAACAGGCATAAAAACGTACATCGAAAAAATTTCAGACTTACTTCAAGATAAACTTAGGAAGAAAAATAAGGAAGGATTAAAAGTTGGCATCGTGTTGAAAATTTTAATGCAGAAAGGAACAGAGATTAAGGAGTTTCAATTGAGAATCATGAACACTGTTTTAGCAGTAGATCAAGAGCTTGATATCAACAAACTGATTGAGCAGCTATTGACTGAGATGAAAAATATCGTAACCAAGGGTTCAAACTGGAAATTTCTTGAAATTACAGGCCTGGATTTACACATAGTAAAATATCAGCCACTTACAGGCAGTTCATATATCCCACTTCCTAAAGAAATACAAGTAAAAAAGGCTGTCATCAATGTGCGAAATACTGATCAGAAATGTTTTAGATACAGCATAGAAGCAGCATTACTTAATTTACATGACCATCAAGACCGAGTGACAAACTATAACAAGCGTGAATATGATCACATGTTTACAGGTCTAGAATATCCTGTGAAAATCAAAGACATTGACATTTTTGAGAAAAACAATCCTGATATAGCAGTCAATATCTACACATTTTTAAAAAATCAATTCGGAAAATTTGGTATCTCAACAATGAGAGTCTCAGATAAAATTGTACCTGAGGAGGCTTACATCAATCTGCTTTATTACAAAGACTCTCCAATCGAGCCTGAACAGAACACCGTCAAACACGTGCAAGATAATGTTAATGCTCACTATGCATGGATTAGAGATTTTTCTAAGCTTGTATCGAACCAGAAATCCAACCGAAATGGACAGATTAAAATATGCTTCAGATGCTTGAAAGTTGTATCAGCATCATCAAAAGACCTGCGTGGTAAAAGATTTGCAGAGCATATGGACATCTGTACAAAATTTGAATGCGTGAAAACCAGCATGCCATCTGACAAAAATAACATCTTACGTTTTAAAGATTGTCGACCCCAGCAAAAGCATCCAATTGTGATCACCGCTGATTTTGAATCAACTCTCAAAAAAGTTGACAAAAACCTAGGTGACAAGACCGTTCAAACTCAACAGCATTGTCCCAATAGCTATTCCCTTTATGTCCAGTACAGTTTCCCAAAGAAAAATGATCTGTTCACCCATATCGCAGATGACGATATTGCAGCTCATTTTGCAGATAAAATCACATCACTGTGTGAACAACTTGGAAAGGATATTCTACTCAACCCTAAGGCCATGACTCCTTTAACAGCAGCAGAACAAGACAAATACACGTCAGCGACTCACTGCTATCTCTGTGACAAGATATTCACTCAAGATAACTACAAAGTCAGAGATCATGATCATTTCACAGGGAGCTACAAAGGAGCAGCTCATACTAAATGTAATCTACAGTTCCAGGCTCCAGAGTTCATCCCTGTGTATTTCCACAATCTATCAGGCTATGATGCACATCTGTTTGTCAAGAATTTGAAAGGTAAACTAAACGTGATTGCAAATAACTCGGAAAATTACATTTCATTTTCTAAAATATTACCGATTGAGTCTGACACAATCGAGATCAGATTTCTAGATTCACTGAGGCTGATGCAGTCATCGCTTGAGTCACTTGCTAAAAACCTGCCAGATTCTGAGAAGATCAGCCTCAAACACCATTTCAAAGACAAGTTTGACCTGGTCAATCAGAAAGGGATTTACCCGTATGAATGGGTAGATCACTTTGACAAACTAAACATGCCATCACTGCCAAGCAGAGAAGATTTTTACTCTTCTCTCAATGACACTCATGTTTCCCAGACTGACTATGACCATGCTACCCACGTGTGGCAAGAATTCGCCTGCAAAACATTCAAAGATTACCACAAAATTTACCTCGAAACGGATGTGTTACTCTTGGCGGACATCTTGGAAAACTTTAGGAATACCTGTATGCGGATTTACAAATTGGATCCTGCTTTCTTTTACACAGCGCCAGGACTTGCATGGCAGGCCATGTTGAAAATGACCAGTGTGCAGCTAGAGCTACTGACCGATGTTGAGATGTACAATTTTTTCGAGCTAGGAATTCGTGGTGGCATATGTCAGGCTAGCCACAGACATGCCAGAGCCAACAATCCTGATATGAAAGACTTTGACCCAGATGCTCCTACAAGTTACATCACTTACCTAGATGCAAACAATTTGTATGGATATGCTATGAGCCAGCAGCTACCCCTTTCAAACTTTAAATGGATGACAGACTTTCAAAACTGGCAGGACATCCCTTGTACATTAGAGGTTGATCTTGAGTACCCTGAAAAGCTTCATGACCTGCACAATTCATACCCGCTAGCACCTGAGCACATGAATGACAAGCTGATTCCAAATTTGCACAACAAACAGAAATACATCCTACACCATTCCACGCTAAAGTTTTATCTATCTCAAGGCTTGAAACTAACCAAAATTCACAGAGGTATCTCCTACACAGAGGCAGACTTCCTGAAAAAATATATTGATTACAACACATGCCTACGAGCTCAAGCCAAAAATGATTTTGAGAAAGACTTTTTCAAACTCATGAATAACTCTGTGTTTGGCAAAACCATGGAATCCGTCAGGCGCAGGAAAGATATCACCTTGGCGACCAATGTAAATCAGCTTCGAAAACTGGTGAACTCTAACAATTACAGGTCTCACAAGATATTCAGTGAGGAACTGGTTATGGTTGAAAGGCAGAGAGCTGATGTGCATTTGAACAAACCAATTTATCTGGGGCAAGCGATCCTTGACATTTCAAAAAATCATATGTACGATTTCCATTACAATCATGTCATGAAAAAATATTCAGACACGGCGCAGCTTCTGTATACTGACACAGATTCACTGGTGTACCATATCCAGACTGATGATCTCTATGATGATATGAAAAGCGACTCGAACCTATATGATTTCTCAAACTTTCCTCGCACGCATGCACTGTACTCTGAGGAAAATAAAAAAGTGATAGGCAAATTCAAAGATGAAGAGGCAGGTGCTACCATTGAGGAATTCATCGCTTTGAGATCCAAACTATATGCATATACAACTGACAGGGAGGTTAAAAAATGCAAAGGCATCAAGAAAAATGTCGTGAAAAATGAGATATCCTTTGCTGAGTACAAAAAGGTACTTCTAGAAAGAGTTCCAATTGAAAAGCAAATGTCTGTCTTCAGAAGCCGTGACCATCAGCTGTTCACTGAGAAAGTGAAAAAAGTAGCTCTTGATGCAGCAGATGATAAAAAATTAATCCTAGCAGATGGTATTTCAACACGATCACTGGGATATAAAAAATAGATCAAATAAATGAAACCATTTCAGAAACTAAACCCTAAAGCACAGTACAAGCTAGAATACAAAAATAACATGCTGGACAAAGATGCATTCATTCATCAAACTATTTCAGTGACACCATCAATATCGTTTCCCTACAACGTGATTGACATATTCCCAGACAAACGATCGCCAAGAACATTTTCCACCTATAAGCAAGTACAGGACTATATCAAGAGTGCAACCATAAGCACTTGGGAAAATCAGTTTAAATTTGCCCTGTATTGTGCCACATACGGTTGTGGCGTGTCTTGGAGCAACCATATCAACCAACAGGAACCTATAGCACGGTCAATTTTTAGATTCCATGTGTACTTTACCATTAGAAAAATATTACACCAACTTAAAACTCCTTTGCCTGGGAACCCTGATCACGATGCAGACAAGAACCCATATGACAGACAGGCCTATGAGAGATTGAAACTTGAATTCGGAAAGCTAGATTTTAACTACTTTCACTATGGCAAAGTTACAACTGATCCTCTGGGCATTTCATTAACTGGTTATCAATATTTGCAACGCCAGTTACGAGTGTATCTGTTCAATGCCGATAAACATGGTTGGGTCAACATCGATCCTAGAAAACTTTACATGAACACCTTGACATTTACTCATTCTGACGACTGGACCAACTTTATACTGCTCGACAGCGATGGCTTTACACGGGCAGGCATGTCCAGAGTAAATGAGTCTATTCGTACCTATGTATACTGTATTTTAGGTGCTCAAGCGATGATGAGACAAGATATTGATCAGTCGATTGATACACAAAAACAGTTTGCAAACCTGGTGGAAGATGCTATCCAGGGTCAGACGCTAGTGGATTCAGTAAAAACATTTCAAGAGTCAGTTCAGGATACTCAGGGCTTAAGTTTACTGATACGATCACAGCAGTCTTACAATAATGCTGTAGCAAAAGTGGGTTCAAGGCTAGATTTTGCAGTAGGGGTAGGCCTGCAGCTTATTCCAAGTGATATGAGATTGCATATTGGCAAGGTGCAAGGGTATAACAATATGATTTTAACTGCAAGCGACAGTATGACATTTGGAAAAAACGATACTGTAAATTTACAGCCACGTGCGCCTGTGCAATCCATACAAACCCCTACTCATGTGCAACCCATACAACATCCTACACATGTGCAAGCTGTACAACATGAAGTTACAAAACAAGAAGTGCAAACTGGTTTGTTGGCTACTGCAGAAACAGTAAATCAGTCATCTCACACGGTTTTTACAAGTGCACTGGTGTTGATGACTGTGTTACTGGAATTTTTCTTTTAAAATAAATGGACGCTGAGTATGAGAAGTATAAATACCCATCAGCATTGAAATTCTATAAAATCATGAAGAAACAAAATCCTGATGTAAAATTTCAAGACATTGATGCATTTATCAGGTCACAGAAAAGCTACCAGTTGCACAAAAAGCCTAGACTGCACATCCAAGGGCATATCATTGCATACCATGAAAATGCACTTTGGTTTATTGACTTGCTTGACATGTCAGCTTACTCACGAAAGAACTCGGGTTACAAATGGATTCTGCTTTGCATCGACACATTTACGAGAAAAGCATATGCTGCTGCGTTGAAAAATAAAACTAAATTTGAAGTCAAAGCCGGTTTTGAAGAGATCTACAAAGACTCAGGACCAATCAAACTTGTCATCTCTGATTCTGGGAGCGAATTTCTCAATAAACCAGTTCAAGAGTTATTCAAAGAATTGCATATCAGACATGATACAGTAGACGTTGGTGATCACAATGCACTGGGACTGATTGATAGACTTAGCAGGACCATCAAAGAAATCATTTTCAAGGACTTTACTGAGAAAGATTCTGTGCGCTGGACTGACCACCTGCAGGAGTACATTGATGCTTACAATGCTCGTCCGCACAGTGGTATTTTAGATTACAGCCCAAATGAAGCTGATGAGCATGCATCTGAGTTACTCAATTTAAATTTACAAAAGTCAATGCCTGTCGTACACAAGTTTTCTGTTGGTGAACTTGTCAGAAAGAAATTAGCCAGACCGAGATTTGCCAAAGGCTACAAGCGCATTTGGACCAGTAGAACTTACACCATACAAAGTATTGACGGTGTTCATGCTGTGTTGAATACGGATGAGCGTGTCAGACTAGATGACTTGCAACAAGTGACACCAGTAGCAGAAGAGCCTAGTGAAGATGAGTCTGAAGTAACCAGGGTAGAAAAAGAAGCTAAAATTGAAAAGATCCTGAAGCACAGAGAAGGACTCGATCCTGAAAATATAATAAAATAAATGGAGAACATCAATATTGTAACAGGATTTACATCATCACATACAGATGATATCATCACACAGCATGATCAGAATATGAAAAACATCAATGAAGAATTTGAAAAAGTAAAAACTTATATTCAAACAATTGAAGCATCTAGAGCGCTGAAAGTAACTGAGACAACCCAACATATAGATGACATACATGAATATCTAAAACTTGTTGGCAGCTTTTTATATGCAGAGTTGAGTATGAGACGCGGCTGGGCTAATGTACCAGTTGAATTAAATCA
This sequence comes from Notospermus geniculatus, assembly GCA_002633025.1. Lineage (NCBI taxonomy): Eukaryota > Metazoa > Nemertea > Pilidiophora > Heteronemertea > Lineidae > Notospermus > Notospermus geniculatus. Next base: position 25,456 of record NMRB01002097.1, on the reverse strand, counting down.
GATACCCACACGATCTGACAATGCTGAATATCGCCGTCTTAGAACAGACCTGGATGGCAAATATAAGAGAAGAGTGATTGATTACGATGAATATTGGCGGCGACTCATGGCTTTAAAACTTTCTTAAAAAAAAATATTTCTATAAATAAAGATGGAAGTAGGTAAATATCTCGCCCCCTTACGTGCTGCAAAAGTTCCTAACGGACTTAAAGCAAAAAGACATTATGAAGTGATCACTCATAATCCTGATTCAGTAAAATCAGGCAGCACACTGTATGTCAAGCTGCCTCAACTAGAACAAGGTCAATTGATTGTACCTAACACATTGAAGTTAACATTTAAACTGAGCACTGATTCAAAAGTAAGTGATGCTGCAGGCGCTGCAGATGCTGAGTTTACTGCAAATGTAGGGAGAAACATTGTTGAAAAAATAACCATGAAAATTGGAGGTAGGACTGTCAATGATATTGACAAGGCTTACATTTTCAAAACCTTCAAAGATTTTTGGTTGACCGACAAGCAGAGAACCAATAGAGTTATGCAAGGGATCGACAAGACGCAGAGGCAAGGTGCAAATAAAAAGGCAGCATTAGTTACTGCATATAAGGATCGCTATGCCATCCCGATTGAATCTGAAGTCTTTGATCATTTTATGCCCTTTTATCCTTCAGCACTGCTGGAATCAGTGGAGTACAATGTAAAATTCAATGATCCCAAATATGTAGTCACGGGTACAGCGACAGATAAAAAATATTCTGTTGAAAATATTCAACTAGAATATGAAACGGTATACTCACCACAAATTGCAAATGAAATTGAAAGCATGTACGCATCAGACGTACGCTGGTATTATGAAAATATTCATCTGCTAAAAACAGAAAATATTGGAACCAATAAGCGTATCAATATCAACGTTGATGTCAATCGTGCGAGTATGAAAGGTATTTTACTGTTTTTCCAGCAAGCATTTACTGAATATGATACTGAAAAAACGTCCTATCAAAATCCTGATGTGACAAATGTGAGCATCACGTCAGAAGGTATCAGTCACTGCATTTTCAAATCAGGCGTGAAGCCATACAATCAGTTTGATGAGATTAAAAGGCTTTTTATGAGTGAGCACCTGAAACTCAAAGAAGACTGTATGATTGACGCAGTGAAATATTTTGGAGACGGAAATATGCTCTGTGGATTGATCTCCGCAGCACTGAGGACAATGAAGTGTTTGGAAGCGGAACTAAAATGAGTAACATCAAAAATGGACTGCAGCTAGAAATGACACGAAGCACAGATACTGCATATGACATGCATGTCTATGTCATCGCAGATGCGATGATTGCATTGAACAATGGGAAGATCGAAGGAATTGTGCATTAAAATAAATGTTCTGTGATACCCCGTTCAATATGTTAATATCAGGGATGACTGACTGTGGCAAAACATATTTTATCTTAAATCTATTGGAGCAAGAATTTTTTGAAGCATTTGATTACATTGTCATATTTTGCCCCTCGATTGACATGAACAAGACCTATAAAAATAGAGTCTGGGTAGAGCATGATAAAAATATTTTTATCTATCCTCCATGCAAAGTACAAACTGATTTAAATGCTGCTCTAGAGGATGCTATCAATAGTTTTAAAGATGAACATTTGCAGACGCTTTTTATTATTGATGATGCTGCCAATTTGTGGGAATCAAAAAACAAGTGTACAAAACTCACGGAACTGGGGTTTTCAGGTCGCCATTATGGCATATCAGTGTGGCTGATCACTCAAAAATATAATGCCATTTGCAAGGATTTTAGAGAGAACTGTAAACATATGGTGATCCATACCATGAATGACCAGGCGTCATTTGATCAGATATTTCGTGAGAACAGGTGTCTGCCCCAGGGTGAAAAAGACACAATTGTTACTGCGCTTGATGAAGGTAAGAAGCTGCTGCTGCGCAGAACGATCCCTTTAACATATAAAATTGTATAAAATAAATGGCTGTGTCAATATATGATACAGCAGCATTTTTATCAAACCACATAGGACAAAATTGGCGACGACTCGCTAGGGAGTTAAAATTGACACGCCTTGATATTTTAGATATTGACTACCGATATCCCAGAGATTTAAAGGAATGCTGTGTACAAACTGTTCTATCCTGGCATTCAAAAAATCCTATGAGTAGCCCCAACGATATTCTTGCTGTGCTGCGGAAACAGAAATTGAATTTAACTGCAAGTCTGTTTGAGGAGTTTGTCTCGCAGAATTATAAAAATTGTATAAAATAAATGGCAGATCTTGACGCTGACATTGCAGTTGAGACGCATTCACCCACCAGCATGCGTGCAGAATTGATCAATTTGTATAAATCAGGGCTCCTGGCAAAATTGGGACTAAAAGTAAGTGAAGCTACACTTAAAAAAGCATCTGAAAAAAATATTGAAAAAATGTACAATGAATATCAGACACTGTACAATACGCAGATCACAGATGATCTCATAAAAAATGTGTTATTTGGTTACACACAGGGGGTAAAATTTTTATTCCCTAACGTTGAGCACCAAAAGTTACATGAGAGGTTAACTGATAATGTTATTATTAACAATGAGATTAAAAAACATTTGGGACAATTTATGAATCCTACACTTTTAGCAGCTATGTCAGTAGGATCAAATACTGCTGAATCTATTATTACAGCACCTACTGCTGAAGCGCCAGAAGAAGAAAATATTCTTAAATAAATGATGGATTTTGAATTTATCGCATCTGTACTTGTCGTAAGTCTGCTATTCAATTATATGAGTGAAATAAGTCGCAATCTTTCAGACATGGAAAAAGATATTGAATATTTAATGGAACATGTTAAGAATAAAGATGAATAACTGGTCTTGTAAAGATTGTTTGTCTGATGATTATGTGTTTCTTGATGAAGAAGGGGTTATAGTGTGTTTAGCGTGTGGCACAGAAGAACAAGACAATATTGTTGATATTTGGTACGGACAGAATGAAACCCATGTGTTCCCACCTAAAAATATTCATCGAGAAACATTTTTAAAGTTAAAGGGGAGGACAAGGCTTGCAATGGATGCTTGAATTCGTAATATCTTACAACCATCGTGAAGTGTAGGAACACTATTTAACCATCATGTAAATTGGTTTAGTTCACTAACCGTACGATATTGTAAAAAGCACTTTTAATCCACGTTTGAAACTGAATAAAAATCGCTTTTGTGTAGTCTGCCATGCTTGTTCACTTCACACCTCCAATCCGCTAATGACAAGAGAGCGTGACGTCATCCGTGCAACGGAAATGTTTGACATTTCATGATCATGATGATTTCTCATTTGACATATCATGGTTGACAGCAATACGGCGATCGGCTACACTGACGGCATCTGAACTAATTTAACATTTTGCTTGGGGATGGAGTCATCATCTGATAGTGATTCTGATGTCGAAATTGCCATAGGTGGTTATGCTTTTGAGCCCGAATACAGCCCAGAGGAAATCAGAGAGCGCATGGAGAAGCGGGCAGCAGCTGCCGTCGGAGGCCTAGCAGACCAGCAATCATCATCCGGAATGGACACTGCCGACGAGTCGACGAGCGACCATCAAGCAAGACACCTTCAAAATGTGGATGAATGGTGCGAATGCGGTAACTGCGTGCGAATGCCAACTGAAATAGAGTGCCGTTGTTGTGCTGAGACTGCAGTTCTGGATGAGAAAATGTGGAATGGCGATCCAGATGGACTCCAATGCATCACAGATCATCCCGACTTCCACTCCGTCTGCGTGCACCGTGCAGTTTTGGAAACGATAATGGCTCGACTGCACTACGCATACATTGAAAGAATTGAGAATAACTCGCCCTCAAACAGGTAGGTCCATCAACATGATTAATACGGTAGGCCTATATGCTCAGCCCTCAAGCACACACGTACGCACACACAGTCACAGTCACAGGAGTTTGTCTAGAATAGGCCTACAGGCGTACCGTAGGGCCTACCTAGGCTGGGCATGCTGGGCCGCCTTCTTCCAGGTCTAGCGTGTGTACTTCAGTGTACATCCCTATGCACTGTGGCCATACATGGTTGGAAATTCAGGCATTTCCCTGAACAACTTTGTTGTAACCACTGGTTACTGGTTACTTTCATGTTCCCTTTCATGCCTTTGACGACGCTGGGCTATATTCTAGACAAACTGTGCCTGATATGATACTACTCTTTGGAACCTCAAACCCCTAGAAAGTTGGTAATTGGGCCTAGTGTGATAAATCATGTACCGGTAACTGAGAAACTGTGTAGAGGATATCACTCGGGCTGCTGGTGACGTGCGTGGCCTTATGGGTAGGAGGACCTAGCATGCCTGCCTGGGCCAAGTGGGCTATCATGGCTATTGGGCCTAATTTTTATTATTTGCCTAATAATTTTGTTTTGCAGGTGTTTCCGTCACACAGGCTATCGGCAATTCATCTTCTCGTCTCATGGATTTCTTGGGAAGAAAGTAAGAAAGGTTGTTCCAAGCTGTGTGGTGGAGAGGATTCGGAGCCAGTACCCAGAGGAATCGGGGAATTATGTTGGGTTTATGGAAGCCTTGGTGGAAATTGATGAAGAAGATTGACAATATTTACTGTATGGCTAGTCATGCAATACTGACAATCAGTAAGGTACCGTACCGTATCTGGCTGAAGATGTGAATAAAAAAAGGAAACAAGTGCAATTTTGTAAAGTGAAAGCATTTATTAAAAGCGAAATTATCTTATAATTTACATGTTTCTTTCATGATTATGACTATGTGCAATGATTAATTTTGACACCAAAAGATCCCTCCATACTGAAAATAATTCTGTGTGGTGGATGAATGGAGGTTACCCAGAATTTTCCTTTCGTGTGACAAATGGTCTTCTATGGTGATAGCTGAGACCACCACAGAACACCACTGCAGTCAGATTATACCTTAGTGCATCACCATTCGGCAATCAAATGGACAACACGGATAGCTCAGATGACCACACGAAACCACTGCAGTCGCCCCTCATGTCATATGCTACACAACAGTTCATCACCTTGGCAACAAAATGTGCACCACAAGATAGTTTAGACCACCACAGAATACTGCTAAAGTCTCTCTTCATGTCTGATGGATAGGCCCACCACAGGATTCTTTCTACTGCTACAAACATGACAAAACACCGATGGCAGTTATGTACAAGTAAGTGTGCTGTGACTTGAATTTATGTCATGCCAGTACACAACATAGGCCTATAACACAAACAATTTCATTCTATGCAACTGTTGACAAATCGGAAGTATTAGAAAGTATTTACATGCCGTAATTTTTTTTTAAAACCATGTACATGGTATGTACATGTGCAGTACACAAGTCTAGCGTCCAACATGTCCAATGGAAATACCTAGTAAGTCACATTTTTGGAAAAAATGAGTTAAGGCCAAATTCGTACTTACTAGGTATTGTTTCATCATAATAAACAATTTTTGTTTCCCAAATGTTCGCCAACCCTCGGAAAGACAGTGGTGCACTTACTCGGTTTTTACGTCTAAGTCATCAGAATTGTGACTTACTACGTTTTTACCTTTACAAATTCAGCATGAAATCAGAGGTAAATCATAGCAAATTGCATTTAATCCTGTTGTATGACATATTTTTAATTAGGAGTGTTTTCCACAACAAAACTCTTCCAAGTTGTCATTCCACATAAACCCATTTTTCTCGAAAACAACAAAATGTGACATACTAGGTATTTCCATTGGACGCCAGAAGTGGCAAGAACGACAACTTCATTGCAACAAATAGGGCCGTTTAGACGACAGGCAAAAATCCACATGCGATCCGATCGAGTCTGATTGTGGTTCAAAACTCTTGCATGTAAACACTACCCAATGCGGTCCAATGTGGATTTAAAATGGTCCCGAATCCATATTGTACCGCATTGGACCACATTCAAATCTCGTCTAAACGCAAATGAGACCCGATGCGGGTCGATCGGATCCAATCGGATTGAATCTGAATGTGGTTTTTTGGCTTGTCGTCTTAACGGCCCTATTGACTGATTTTTCAACGAAACGTACTAGTATGTACCACCAAGTATGACCAAGGAAATTACATCTTTCGATATTACCATACCCTGGACAAATTGGGCATTCATTTTTTCGATGTTCTCGCCTATACGTTTCTACAGGAGGATAATCTAGATTAATCATACGCGTTGGTTGGCCCACACATTCATAGAAACTAGGAGGAAATAAATTTGCCCACCAAATACATGTATATTGACACAGAATGATAAAATCCCCCTTTTTTACATCCAGCTTGTCTTCATGTGATACGACACAGAAGTTATCTCGATATACATGTACATGTATGTAAAAACATGAAATATTAAGGACCTCACTTGGCCCAGAGGGACATCCGCTATGAAAATGTGTAACGTATCTGCATGGTAGGAGGCTTTCCAATGGCAATCATATGATGGTTTTCATTTCACCAACAACGGCATAAGAAACATGAAACAGAGTCTACACTGTAATGACCACCGGGATCCACTAGAAAAATGTCGAACATGGTATGTTTTCTTAACTCCTTCAACGACAATTTTCTGATGGTTTTCGTTTCACCAACAACGGCAAAAGGAAACATGAAATACTACTAGAGACTGTACTAGGCCCACAGGGACATGCACCATTGAGAGTTCTAATGTATTTACATGGTAGGTTTTCCTAACTCCTTCAAGGGCAATTTTCTGATGGTTTTCGTTTCACCAACAATGGCAAAAGGAAACATGAAATACTACTAGAGACTGCACTAGGCCCACAGGGATATGCACCATTGAGAGTTCTAATGTATTTACATGGTAGGTTTTCCTAACTCCTTCAAGGACAATTTTCTGATGGTTTTCGTTTCACCAACAACGGCAAAAGGAAACATGAAATACAACTAGAGACTGTACTAGGCCCACAGGGATATGCACCATTGAGAGTTCTAATGTATTTACATGGTATGTTTTCTTAACTCCTTCATATGAGTCCATATAAAAACAAGACGCCATTGGCTGAAATAATGGACCCATTAATTGCCCGAATATATGTATCTATAAAATAGCATTTAATGGGCCCATTAAATAAGAATTAAGTCCACTCCGGCCTACCATAATCGTGAACCAAAGTTGATCCACCGGTCGTCGTTATTTTGGGGTCAACCCGTCGTAAACTAGTCGCATACTAATCATCCTCGTAATAAATTCAGTGGATCACCCGCATAAAGTGGAGTATCCAAAAACCCAGGTTTCAAACGAAAATATATACCAGCGTCGTGCTCCCGCGTCGAGGCCAATTGGCCCCATGTTTCCCAGACGGGAGGGTGTTCACCATCGGTATCTTACCACTCAATGTAGGCCTACTGCTAGGCGTTGCTACTTCACGATTTTATATCAAGAACCAACCTTTATCTCGGGTTGAAGGACGCCTTTATGTACCTTCCTTTAAAGGTTGGGTCGTTTCAAGAACCTTCCTTCATTACAGGAAATGCTTTATTTTGCCTTAAGGAGGCCTTTAAACGTAGTTTGGTCTGTAATATCCAACTTCGTGGTTAAGGAGGACCATTTGTTAAAGGAGTCTTTAGTAAAAGAACTTCTATAAAGGTCTACGTTTGACCTATTTAAAGGAGGGTTTTAGAATACGGGCCCAGGGGCCATATGCAGAAAACATCTTAAGTGTAAAAATTCACTTAAACTATTGTTCCAAACAAAAGATAAGGGAAATTTTACACTTAAGATGTTTTATGCAAACGGCCCTTGGTTTTCTATGTGGGGAGGAAACTAGGCCTAGACGCAAAGGACCCGGAACGCCGCGCAGCGGCCAGATAGCGAGGCTGCTGACGTCACAGGCGGTCCGACTCTCAATTTCTCCTCATGTAAGAAATTCGGCTTCTGGCAAACGGCGTGCCAAAAACACACAATACGGCATTGTTAAGCGCTCAAACTTCGCATGAAAGTTAAGGAGGACTGGAAATGATGTATCGATGGCGCAGTTGGTCACTTCGCTCAGCAGTTTGTTTGTAAATTTAGATTTAATTTCAAACTTATGATTTGGTGACGTCACGATGACGTCACAGATTTACCCAAAGCGCATCATAGCAACGCTACCGTGTATCGTAGACCGGAGTGGACAAAAGTCTCCATTTAGGTATCATACCTAAATAGAATTAGGTACCATACCTAAATCAACCAACCACATGCCAGGAATTAGGTATCATACCTAAATCGATTTAAGTATCATACCTAAATCGACCAATAACAGGCCAGGAATTAGGTACCATACCTAAATCGACCAATAACAGGCCAGGAATTAGGTATCATNGATGACGTCACAGATTTACCCAAAGCGCATCATAGCAACGCTACCGTGCGTTGCCGTTGAGGTGTAGCGCACGTCACTGCTGTTGCACGTCTTCGTGGCGTTGCACGTCTTGTTGGTTCACGGCGGCGGAATGATCGTTGCTTCACAACCCAGCGCCCCGGGTTCGAATCCCGTCCACTGCTTTTTTCCCCTTTTCGTCTTTTCTTCTTCTTTTATCATCTTTTGTATTTTATTCTTTTTTTCTCTTCATTAAGTTATTTTTGGAGATGTTGCAATTGCTACCATATGCGAAAAAAATCATTCAATTAAGGCACAGGATAATCGAGAATTACGACAGGGGTACAGCAGTCAGTATTTTCACTCTGGGCCTGGGCCTAATCATAATCCTGATGGCAAGTGTATCAAAACTGCCGTAACAATAGCAGTAACTGGTTTTACCCATATAAAAGCAATAATGATGTAGACTACTAACTGTTTCCCTGCCTTCAGGGACACCAACGTGTCCACTGAATTAGGGAAACAGCCCAGTGGCCCCATCACCAACAACACACCCAACAAACAAAATATCTCCTTGCCCAGTTCCTTCCACTGGATGCTCATTTGGATGTAAACGGTTTACGACCATGAAACCTTTGTTCGCCAGCATATCCGTATACCGTGTATCTCTATGTGTAGTCAGCCTAAGGAAATCGATAAAGGGGGGGGGGGTTCATTTTCGTCATTTGATGGAACCAGCTATGAAGCTGCAAATTGCAGGGATTTTTCTGAACAGCACAGAAAATAATCCCTTCAATTTGCAAGTTCATAGCTTTTTCCGTTTTCCCAAGGATCACAATTAGGGAGTTTTCCCAAATCTGACGAAAAACGAAGTACGAAATACGAAATTGGACGTCATATCCATGACGAATGTATTTCAGGAAATGGCTGGTACCACAAATATCGCCTGCTGCAAGAGCATCTTTTAGCGTACGGTGTATATTTAACTTTGAAATTTATCTTTCGTTTCCACTTCGTTGATACGAATTGGAAATTTAAAAATTCAAGATGCGCCATAACTCTTTCGATCTTACACGACATGCTAAAAGACGCACTGGCATGAGGGACATTTGTGGTACCAACCATTTCCTGAAATACAGTACGTCGTGGATATGACGTCCAATTTCGTCCTAAAAATTCAAGATGCGCCATAACTCTTTCGATCTTACATGACATGCTAAAAGACGCACTGGCATGAGGGACATTTGTGGTACCAACCATTTCCTGAAATACAGTACGTCGTGGATATGACGTCCAATTTCGTCCCTATTCATTTTCCTCAAATGACGAAAATGAATAGCCCCTTCAGAACTACGAGACACTGCTCACGCGTGATAGCCTAATACAGTTCTAACAAATTCCAGAGCAGCCAAAACAGTGCGTTCTGTTCTGGGGCACATTCTAAAGAATTACCTTCTTCTGAAATATCTTAGCTCGCGGATACCTCACAACTTCGTGCTTCTCCATGCATGTCCCCCGCCGGTCACTCATCTGACACACAAGGCTGCCAGGTTTTGGAATCGTTACGAAGGTCGTGCAATTCATGACTATGAGGCACACAGCAGCACAAGAAATACGCGACCTTTCTTCTCCATCATCCAAAGACGGTGACCGTAAACTCCAACCTGTCACCACGATTTGGTAAATAGCTCTGAATTTCATCTCGAGAGCCGAAAAAACCACAGGTGTATGTGGCCTACACCGTGACAGACCTCTTGTTTGACATTGGATGACTATTTCGAAGCCCTGCCGCCATATTCGTGAAAATTCGGGAGACCATCAGTGACGTCACAGCGACAATCTTGCAACGTAAAGAATGAAATTGAAATCAAGCGTGTAACGAGTAACCGGTCGTGAGCGTACACATTCTGTACCGACCAGAAAAGGGAAAGGGTAACAAGATTATAAGGAGTAGGCCTAGTTTAGGTTAATGCCGTTTGTGACCACATGACATGAACCCCTGGTGAAAATGCAGGACTGTTCGCAGACGAAGTAATGACATAATCAGTCAAAACTTTGTTTATTTGTGTGAATTGGAAGTGACGAGGTAGGAATATTGATCGCCCGATCGATCGCATCTTTGTCTTGTCATGTTTCAAACACAAAAAGCATATGACCGTATTCTATAGAAGTCTCATTAACTCTATAGTCCACTTTAAACTTTTGTATACCTCCCAGCAAACAATGGGGATCCTAGCTACGAAAGAGGGCAGCACACCGAAACCCGGTCCTATACAATGGACGCCTTTTGTGTGGGCAATTGATTAGGACCGCGATGTCAGTTAAATTTCAATAGTTTTAACCACTGGTGACACCTATTGAGGCAGTGGGCTAGGGACCCCATAGCTAAAAGGTATACTTTGAGAGATAAGGAAGCTTCTAGAACACGGCCCTTATGTATACATTGTATGTGGTTGCATCAGTACAGTTCTCTTAATGTTTTTTTGGCATGGAAATATACAGGGTGACTGACCGTCCCCCACCCCAAAAGTCGCACAACCATACTTCCACGCCCCAGTGCCCACAACTACGTATAGCAATGGATGGAGAATCCCTTCAGAAGAAAGAAGACACCAAGATATCCCGATTTGGTCCAGTGGTTTTGGGCTCTGGGTGGTGGAAATAAGCGAGTGCAGCATTTTGGACCACCCTGTACAGTGAAACTGCGCCAATAGTTAGTTTATTATTCC
>NMRB01002096.1:94108-127024 GCA_002633025.1 Notospermus geniculatus | reverse complement strand
ATGTAGGCCTAAGCCCATGGGTTAAATTACAATGTTCATCGTTCTCTGAGGGAACATCTCACTAGTCCGAAGGTTCAGTTGTCTGATATAGGCCTATCTTTCTTTTTTATTTCAGGTGTATTGCCAGCTTTGTGCATCCCATATTCAGGCAATACGGGGCGATTTCAGAATGAAAGGCCAGATCCTAGAAGAGATTGAAAAGTACGTTAAAGGAAGTAATTATGTATCCAAGCATAATGTCCAACGTCATCTGGAAACCCTAGCCCACAGGATTGCCAGAGATGCTGCAAAGGCTCAAGGGGGTGCCGCCTGCAGTTCCACGACCACTCCTACTCCCGGGGAAAAACCAGCACCATCTTCAACCAGCCGCCAGCCAACTATTGATGAGGCACTCAGTAGTTCCGCCCAAGAAGCCTACAGAAAACTGATGAAGACTGCATATCTCCTCGCAGTTGACGGCCTCCCACTTGCCCACTTTACAACCTTAGTCAAGGTCCAAAAGAGCAGTGGGGTACGTCTCATTTCAGGCTGTGACAGTGGTGATAAAGCCACCGAGTTTGTTCACCATATAGCAAATGCCATCCGTGAAAAGCTCGCCGTACTGATGTGTTCTGCTGCTGCCATGGCAGTTTTAAGTGATGGCTCACAAGCCAGAAAGACTGGCAACGAGAAGGAACTGATATTAGCTAGGTTAGTGAGAGGTGGCATACCTGTATACTATTGCGTTGGACTTGAAGANGAATCATGGCCGGTCACCTGTTGTTGTGTATCATTCTTTGCGCTGTTCATTTATTTTGTCTTGGACTCAACTCTTAGATGGCTTGTCAGAGCTAATAATGCTTATCTCTATGCCTCAGCTCTGACAGGCCAACTTTTGTATCATGTACAGTCATTTCATTTGTCTCAATAAACCTTATATATACAAACCCTTGGAATCTTTCGCAGTCGTCACCTGTATTTCACTGACTGTTGTGTTATCACCCCTCCGTTCAATATGCATTTGGTACTATCACATTTAGTGTTTTTATTTCAAATAGATATGTCATTATAGAGTGTTTACAGACTTTCTCATCATTTTGGAACTGCTACTTAATCCTTATTTTAACCAGTAACTTAGAAAAATCCCCGATACCAGGAAATCCCCCTCCCATACGACTGATGGAAGAGCTAATGAAAGTCACGGCTTGGCAAGTACACGTGGGCTGACAATTAGCCCCGACTGGTAAAATTCACTTGCTGCTTCCCATTTTTGTACTCACAAGTACACTCTTTCCATCAATAAAAGTAGGCCTACATGTACATGTATCCATTGCCTGTCGTTGCAGCAGATTCAAACTCTGAATCCGGTAAATTAGCCCTTGAAATCGCGAATCGCTCGCTATCATACTGCAGTATTCGCCATGTTGTTTTCTGTTACCTCGTCCCTAGTTCCTACGTAAGTAGATTGTACTACTGAAGAGTTAGTTGGTATCATGCCAAAACCTGAAGGCGAGGTTAACGGGCAAATCTCAGGAGGGCTCTGATTGGTACATTGATTTCTCGATGTGGGTCAACAGGCCTACAGAAATTCATGCGAAAGCTTCCAGGGGTAGTGGCGTAGTCTTTACGACGTAGCCAATACACGTAGAGTTCCAGGATGGATACTGATATGCAATTCACATCACATCATCTCTTTATCTTAGTGGGTCACGTGGTCACCATAGTGAGCCATTATTTTCGTCCTTGATTTTAGTCTGGTTCCCTGACCTGCTGTATGATGGCGCTGACTGATGGTGCGATACAGAGGTCAGGCAGGCGCCGCGTCGATACTGAGCTAAAAATAGAGCATTAGTCATGCACTGACCGTTATGGGGACATCGGGATTTGGTGAAGGGGTTGTACATTTGTGTGTGAAAACTGTCAAAATGCTGGGTGTTCTTTATCTTTTCGGTGCACCAGTATCAGCTGTGCCTCTGCATCGTCCTGTACAGGTATCGCAAGAGAAATAATTCCGAAGTTATAGGGTCAAAAGGCTGCACAATCGGCTTGATGTTCGATGTAGCGAAACATCCTGTTACTAAGTGACGTCACAGCGAAATTGTCAGGATCTTGACAATTTTAGATCACGTGATCAGTATTAACCAACTGTTATGGCGCCACAACAAACCCCGCGAGCCATTTGCTTTAAAAGTAAAATTACTTTTTAGCTCACCTCTGTGAGGTGAGCTTCTCCCATGGTGTGTCGTCCGTCGTCCGTCGTCGTCTGTCGTCCGTCGTCGTTAACAGGGGTGGCACGTTTCTAAACCGCTTGGGTTACAAACTTGAAATTTGGTGTATAGGTACCCTATGGTAAAAACTATCTCTGGACCGAAACTTACCGCTGCTGCTTGTACACTCTGGCCTGTAGGGGGCGCTTTGTGAAAACCTTTCGGCGGTATCTCCTGAACGCTGTTAGCTAGAACCACGAAACTTTTATGGTGGGTTCCTCTGATGAGACTACATCACATAAATCCCGGGTTTTTGATTTGACCTACTTTTCAAGGTCACAGAGGTCAAAGTTCAAAATTCACTGTTTGGTGGCACATTTCATGGCTATCTGACATAGAGTGTTGTGATTTGGTGTGAAGATATATCTAGGCACCCTGCACAAATGCACCAAATTTCAACCCGATCGGACTTCAAATATGGCCGCCAGGAAGCCATCTTGAAAAATGGACTTTGACCCACATTTTATAAATAGGAGTAGGTAGGATGTTTTAACCTTGTCAATATATGTATCTAGGTACCATATAAATATATGGTAAATTTCAGTCAGATTTGACGTCAAATATGGCCGCCAGGGAGCCATCTTGAAAAATGGACTTCGACCCACACCTCATAAATAGTGGTAGCTAGGATGCTTTAACCATGCCTAAATATGTGTCTTGCTACCGTCTACTTATATGCCAAATTTCAGTTCGATTGGACTTCAACATGGCTGCCAGGCGGCCATCTTGAAAAATTGACTTTGGCCATATCTCATCGGTAGTAAATGTACGACGTTTCAATGTTGTCTAAACATCTATGCAAGTATCCTGTACATTCCTGCTGACATTTCAGTCCCAACGAACGTCACGTGTGGCCACCAGGTGGCCATCTTGAAAAAAAATTGACATCTGTGACATACGCCTAGACAGAAAGCAGTTTGTTCACAAATACCACTTGTATTCATTGTATTCCGAAATTGTACTCCTTCTGGGTGCCATCACCTGAGTTTATGTCATTGACTGATAATACTGATCAGGTCAAAAAAATACTTTTTGATGTGTACAGCTTTATCTTATCTGTACTGATCCTTCAACATTCACCATGAGAGTCACAGTTTCACACTTAACCACAGAGGCTTTTCACAGAGGTGAGCACAATGGCCCTGGCCATTTCATAGAACTGTTGGACATTGACCTTGACCTCTGACCTTCAAGGTCGTTGCGTAATCTGAAAGGTCATCCTTGATAACATAGGTGTAGGTGAAGGTTTTAGGCTTCTACCATCGCCAGGTTCTGACTTATCTCATGTTATCAAATTTGCATATCAAATCTCACCATGACAATATCAGCAAACATCATGCGACCGAGCAGGTGCAAACTGAAAATTTCAGAAATTGACATCCTTGGATGAGCTGCGGTGTTGCGATACCGGCTGGTATAAAATGCATGTTGCAGGTTGCCCTGCAGGTAATGGTACTTGCTTTAAATTGCGCTTTACGATTTGCAAAATCGTCCCCTACTTCATTTAAAGGGGATCTCTGCTGGATCATCTGCCATCTCAGCACCATACTGCAGACTTCATTTAGAGTGGATCCATCCCTGCTGGATTGGCCCCCGGCTAACATTATGACGCTGGCCATTATGACTGTGTATGTTCGTTATTAGACCCACATATTGCATGTTCCTTATTGGTACCCCCTTTATCTACTCAGACTGGCAGTTAAATATGAAATAAAGACCTTGTATACCCCCAGTGTGGACAAATTTTACTCAGGTCGAATTTGCTCGGGTGGTGTTGCATGGTGATGTCCCATCATGCCTCACCGAAATGATTGAAACGGCTGAAATCTTGGTGGCCGAAATGATCAAAACGGCCGAAATGGAGTGGCCGAAATGATCGAAACGGCCGAAATGAAGTGGCCGAAATGATCGAAACGGCCGAAATGGAGTGGCCGAAATGATCGAAACGGCCGAAATGAAGTGGCCGAAATGATCGAAACGGCCGAAATCAAGTGGCCGAAATGATCGAAATGGCCGACATCAAGTGGCCGAAATGAAATGCCCGAAATGATCGAAACGGCGGAGATGATCAAAACGGCCGAAATGGAGTGGCCGAAATGATCGAAACGGCCGAAATGAAGTGGCCGCAGTGATCGAAGCGGCCATTTCATTCCGGTTTTTATAAGTAACACACCGTCTCCATTGTGTGACAGCTAAATCACAGCTAAACGTGTCTGATTTGTTAAAGAAAAACATCTTTGTTTTCTAAAAACAGGTCTCTGATTTTATAACCTTGGTTTCTGTTTTGTCAACGTCTACTTTTTGCGGATATAACGGCCCGTAATTATACCTAGGAAAATTGGCGCGATAG
Organism: Notospermus geniculatus; assembly: GCA_002633025.1. Taxonomy (NCBI): domain Eukaryota; kingdom Metazoa; phylum Nemertea; class Pilidiophora; order Heteronemertea; family Lineidae; genus Notospermus; species Notospermus geniculatus. The sequence goes on along the minus strand of NMRB01002096.1, from coordinate 122,428 downwards.
AGAACTACAGAAGTACCATGTGCAACCTCGATCCCTACGCGATTGCATTATTTTCTACATAGGTTTGACTAACGATATGACCTGCAAACTAGGTTCTGCAGGGCAACCTGCAACCTGCATTTTATACCAGCCGGTTGCGATACCAGTTTCATGTCACTTACTGTGCCAGATCTCCCAATATGTCAAAATATCAAATTTGACATATCAATATAAATAAGATGCTCACCCTGGAAAACAAATTTATTGATGCGTGTATCTTGCCAAGGGCCATAAACATAGGGAAGGAACTTGTTACTAGCACTATACCTGGCTCGGAGACAACTTGTTTAAGAAACAAAGGTGTGACAGACAAAATCTCAACTTCTAATACTCCAATTTCACCATGAACCAGCTACGCCTATCGGAGACCTGGAATTTTCATTCCATCTTCTAGCTCACAGGTCATGTTACCTGGGGGTAGGTCACATTTCCAGGTCTGTAGCTCTTGCATGAACAAAGTTACAGGTGTGGCAGACTGAACTGACAGACAGACAAACGCACAGACACCATGACAAAACACAATATGGTTTCCGATCTTGAGGGGTTTCGGTGGGTTGGGGAAGGTGGAACTAAGACTAATGGCTGGTATTCATAAAAGTTAGCAAATGATTTTTCTCAAGTAAAAGCATTTGCTACCTTTTATGAATATCATCCATTATGTGGCTTTGAGTCAACTGGAATTGCGGGGATTTTATTCCAATAGAAAAATCATTATAAATCGTCACAAAGTTTCACAATTTCGAATTTAAAAAATATGTATTGTTCAGAAACAGTTTGGGTTAAAAAAATTACCAGTTTCAATCCGAATAGTAAGTGAGTATAAAAAAACACATGAAAAATAGATAGGCATGCGAAAATGTACAACTCAGTTTCTCACCAAAAAGCCCCATTTTCCAAGATCTGTATAGCGCTTACTGTCCATCCCAACCGGCATTTTTGATGAAAAGTTATTGTACACTTTTCGCATGCCTATCTGTTTTTGGTGGAACCAATGGTTAGCTTAGCAAACGTCTATTGTATCGGTCCCTAGTAATAATAATAATAATACTTTATTATATTTAAGTGCTAAACTGAATGCTAAAAGCATTTTCTGAGCACTTTACAAGAGGAAAACATTATCTTAGTAGCCTTAGATTATGTATGTATGAAAAGAAAACGTGGCTATGAAATAACTTTATTCATGGAAATATGCCAAATCATTGAGGGGGGGGGGGACATTACATAGACTTCATCCCCATCCATTTTTCACTGATTTCCCCTTTTTAGATGTTGCGGAGGTTGCGGTACCCGATTCTTGTAGTAGGGCTGTTCGTTCTGGTCGCTTTCCTCCAATCGCTGGTCTCTGATTGGATGATCAACACAGACCTACCTCACAAAGATAACAGGGTGCTGTCGGATGTTAGCATGACGTATCAGCGAATTCCGAAACGAACAACGCGAGAATCTCGGCCTACATTCGGGTCAAGTATGGTTGGTACCACTCCTACCTCGTTTGGCCCCGAAACGAAAGTAGGCCTACAAGCAACGCCTGTGAATGAAGACGGGAGACATCCAGGTCGAGGGCATTCGCTGCCGATGACAGCCGTTCCATCAAAACTTCCGCAGTCAAAAATGAAAAACAGATCGCTGGTGACGGCGAAACCACGGACTAAAGAGGTCGCACCGACTGAGTCGAGAAATAGCCCCAGAGCAATGCATCAACCAGGAAAACTTCAGTCAGCAAAAGTGCCGCAGACGACGACGGCGACAAAAGCCTCCAGTGCAACGGGTTCAACAGGAAAGTTTCAACCAAGAAAAGTGGGGAGAAATCCAACCCGAAAATTTCAACCAACAAAAGTCCCTCAAACGAACAAGGAGTCGACAACGAGACTACCGAAAGTTTGGTCACCGCCCAATAATTATGATACGAGGACTAATGTAAACAGTGCTAATGAATCAGCGTTTGTTCCTGTTTTGAACAATGAACGAAGATGCGAAGGCGATTTTCAACTAAATCCGAACCTTTTTATTATCGTTGAGAGCGCGGCTGATGATTTCGACAGACGCCGCGTGTGGCGCTCAAAACTTCCCTTCTTCCAAACCTCCGGTAACAGGAGAGTTACGTTCATGTTTATTCTTGCTCTTCCAAAGGATAACGTGACACAAGTAAAAATAGTCAGTGAGAGTAAACTCAATGGGGACATTTTACAGTTGAATTACACTGACTCGTATACGAGACTTGTGCTCAAAACGGTGGCTGGGATAAGGTGGGTCGTAAAATATTGTGCTCATGCGCAGTCTATACTTAAAACGGATGTGGACGTTTTTGTAAACGTGCATGCCATTTTTGACGTTCTGAAGAATGTAACGACGGAATATCTTTATGGAGGCTACGTTAAAAGATCGGCAGGTGTCATCAGATCCGGGGACGAAATGAAAAAGTGGGCCGTCAGTGTAGCTACATATCCTTTTGAAACATACCCTCCCTATGTCTTGGGGTTTGGAATATTAATGTCTAAGAAGAGCCTCATCCGTTTTTGGGAAGCATCTCCGTATATAAAATACTACATATTCGAGGATATTTACATCGGAATGCTAGCGAAGACAACAAGCGTGACTGCAACCTTTATAGATGGTTTTTCGCCGCACGGTGGCGGGACTAAAACAGAAAAATATGATTACTGCACCGCAAAAAAGTACAAAGTGATCCACAACTATGATTCACCTCGGCAGCTTGATTTTTTCTGGACCTCGTTTGAGTCTTTCACAAGATATGGTTATAATTGCTAGTGTTTCTGCCAGGATTTCCAAAAGGCAGGACGACGGTTTACCTGCCGGTCGAAAGGGCATGGTCTGTTTTGGGCCAAAAGGGTTTTTTTTGTTACGGCGAAGCCAGAGCTGAAAAATAACGAGAATTTAACTGTTTTGGAACAATCAAAGTGTACATCCACAAGAACGCAATTAACAATAACATCCTCATCTTTATATAATGACTCTCTCCCAAAATTATACAATCAAAGTGTATTTGTGAAACAAATAATGCTTGTTAAAATCACTTTTCTGCGTCCAGATGCCTTATAGGTTTCCAGACTCTCAAAATGACTAAAAATTACTTTTATAGGGGCAGGCGCTTTTAGGGGGTTAAAAAGAGTAAGCTAATTGAGTTTTTCGCATAGGAGTTTTAAAATCCTGTAATCCGTGTTTTTGAATGTTTTAAATACGTTCGTCGGTGGCTTTACCACCTCGCATTACGTTTACACTGCCACAGGCCACCATTCGGCTCGGCCTCGCCCGGCCTCCTTCGGGTACTTCGGGATTTGTCGGGAGTCCGGCTCGGCTGTATAACAATACGCGCCATCTTGAAACTGAAGTGGGTCCTCAGTTCCGGCGATTTACTAACCCATTCGTCCGCCGGATAAAATATAGTGCCCAGGTGATGGTGTCTAGAATTACACGATATACGCATATTTTTTGAAAATTCATCATTGTATATATGAATTACTTAAAACTATAGATTTATGCGTACATAAGATCAAGAAAAGTATGATATTATGTTGCTGGATGCTGCATGTTGTCTCCCAGTGTTCCCGGAAATCAGTGTACGCATGCGCAATACGTATTAAGTAGTGCTCCTAACGCGGATGAATGTCTATCCAAGATGGCGGTTTTCTTCATACAGTAGAGATACTTTTCGCCTCGTCAGAAGTGGAACATCGAAAAAGTATCTCACAACGTAGAATGACAGGCCACAGGTTGATGAAATGGAGAGCCCCCTAGTGCCAATAGTTATTCTATCTATTCAGAGTTACTTAGGCTACTTAATGTGCACTTCCGCTCGTACTCTGCCAAAAAAATCAGTTAGTTAAATTTTTAACACATGCACCAATACACTATTCACCAATTTAACAGCACTTCGAGATTTCGATCCTCCGATTTCGAAGGGTTTTTGGAGGGCTTAATTTAGACCCGCGTCTCTTGCCGGTCTTTTAAGTAGTGTAGACGCAATAGACCCGGGCTTTGTCTAGTTCTTGAACACCGCGACAGGCGGCGTGTCTTGCGGGCATGCGCGGTAAGAAGCCAGCACTCCAATTTAGCGCCTCCTTTTCATGAAGAGTGCGTGCCAGTAGCGACCCTATCGCCGGGCGTAGCAATTAAGTTCAGCTAGATTTTAGTAGTGTAGACGCTCGCCGGGTCTCAGGCGGGTATTTTGCAGGCCCGGGCTTGACACGGGCTCAAAAAGCCCGGGGATTTCTATGTAGTGTAACCACAGCTAGTATGAAAATTCACAATGACACCTCGCCCTTAATGCCTCCCGTTCCGAGTAGACCTACACAATGAAATACAATACAACGCACCTCCCATTCCCACAAATTATAAAGGGCGAACAATGCCAAAAGTGGAATGAATTTGTATTGAAAACATGTTAAGTCAAAATCACCGTTTATTCTCGGTGGATCAAGAAAATGATTCTATAACTTATCCGGTCAGCATCACTTAACACGTTATTATTTGAAATGAGAATTATTTAGTAGTGAGAATTTTAAAAAAGTCAGCATTTCAAACAAAGGATTCAAAAATGTACCCTTGTAAGGGTACATTTTTGAATCCTTTGTTTGAAATGCTGACTTTTTTAAAATTCTCACTACTAAATAATTCTCATTTCAAATAATAACGTGTTACTTCTTACCTAATCAAGGTTGAATTTGTGGGGAGAATACTTGTTTGTGTTCTTCTTATTTATTCCTCCGGGTGTTTGGCCTCAAACCGCAAACTAACCGCAAGGTTTGCCATATATGGTCATCACGCTACACGAGAATTACATGCACACGAAGCACTATGTTCAAAAAGTCGTGTCAGACACGTTTTGAACAGGCGAGCTCTGCCATTCGACAGGGCCAGTTTTAAGCACACTGACGTCCAACTAACTTCCTCAAATGTTTCTCGGTTGTGGCCTGCCAACTGGACATGTAGGCCTATAGTATGACAAAAGCCCTTTCCAACAACGTCAATCCCAGTGAGACGGCCAATTCGAAAGTATTTTTGCTCGATTTTTGAAAAAAATGTCTCTAAATTCGCACGCCTAATGGTATTCCACCTGTGACCGATTTAGAAGCAGTCGGATCACGTGGGGGGATCCTGGGAATTTTCCATATAATCGTGGGCTCTCCCACTCTAAGATAACCCTGCGGCGTTTCCATGCACATGGAAACAATGGAGACTGTCTACCTGCTATAGACATTCCGCTGGCGCTCCGTCGCCGTTGTCGAACCTACGAATAAATAAAATACCGATACCTGGCAACGACAAAAGACATTTGGCAACTTTATGTGACAAGTATAGGCCTACTTCAGCATTTCTTGGGTGTGAGGTTGAAATACGAATATGTGGTTGCGAACTCACGGTGCTCATGAGCACATGGACCTGACGCGTACGGGGTATGATGTTGTCAGCCCCCGCGAACAATGCCCCGGCCCGAGAAAAAATATAAAGAGAGAAAAAAGAAAAGGGATTTAACTTCATGGCTGGGCTGCTTATGACCTTTTCACTTCAAATCACGCTCACAGCAAAACTATTGGGTCGATTTTCATCAGAGTACCCTTAATCGAATCCTAAGACAATTCTCTTTCCGATGGAACATCAATTTTTATCCCCAAAAGGTTTTAACCACACAAAAAATCGAAGGGTTTGATGAAAAGTACCCCCCAAAATCGCAATTACAAGGCAAACTGCACGCCGTTTTTGGCTGCTCGCCAGAAAGGTGGCAACCAGACGGCCGATCGGCACATTCTATATACCAATGGATAGCTAGCAACATGCACTAAACCACTGACCTGCTGTCAAAAAAATTAATCCAAATATTAAGACTTTATTTGAGGTACTGTCCAACTTTCTAACAACATGTACAAAATTGGCAAGATATTTTCCTAAGAACCGCCATATTGACGGGGACGCCGGAATGAATATTCCCTCGTCGCTGATTGGTCGAAATAAATTCCGTTTAAATTGGACTGAACCAGGATTTTATTTCGATCAATCAGTGATAAGGAAAGTATTCAGTGCGACTTCCTTGTCAGCATGGCGGTCATGTACGAAAATCTTGCCAATCTTGTAAGAAAGTTGGACAAATACCTCAAATAAAGTCTTATTATTTGGATTAATTTTTTTGACAGTAGGTCAGTGGTTTAGTGCATGTTGCTAGCTATCCATTGGTATATAGAATGTGCTGATCGGCCGTCTGGTTGCCACCGGAGAAGTCGCCACTTACTTTCTGGCGAGCAGCCAAAAACGGCGTGCAGTTTGCCCTGTAATTGCGATTTTGGGGGGTACTTTTCATCAAACCCTTCGATTTTTTGTGTGGTTAGAACATTTTGGGGATAAAAATTGATGTTCCATCGGAAAGAGAATTGTCTTAGGATTCGATTAAGGGTACTCTGATGAAAATCGACCCAATAGTTTTGCTTTTGCTTTGAGCGTGATTTGAAGTGAAAAGGTCATGTTCAGCCCAGCCATGAAGTTAGATCCCTTTTCGTTTTTCTCTCTTTATATTTTTTCTCGGGCCTGCGCATTGTTCGTGGGGGCTGACAACTATCGCAGGCCGGGGTGGACATAATTATGAATATAGGCAGGGACCTATATTCATGGAATTTATACCTCCATAAAATCATCCAATCAGATTTNACGGACTCCGCAGGACGATAAAGGCTCACGGGTGAGATAAAAATGGCAAAGCTTAGTCACCAAAAATGCCGTTCTTGAGTGCATTTCTGTTTTCACGATGCGTCTTTGTCGAGCGGTTTGCGACGCCTTTCATTGTAACAAGTGTGTTGGCTCAAATTGCAATATGGGTGAAGAGGTCTTTCAGAACTAAGCACTGATCAAAATAAAAACTGGCTTCCATCCAAATCAGAAGTTGAAACTCTCGTATTGGTTCTCGCTCGCGAGTCTGCTTCAAGCTATGACGTAGTTGAGGAGAGCTTCATGTTCCCTCCGTCCATAGTAATCCACAAGTTCCTTGCCGTTGCCGAAGAGTAGTCGGGATCCCTCTCGCCTGGAAGCAAAGAAAGTGTCATTCTAATCCGACTCATATTCATTGATGCGGGGAGTGGTGTATTCATCCGCAGCCGAATTCCACGCACAGTCGTGTATTCTTCCGCAGCCGAATTCCATGCACTGTAAAATAGTACATACATGTACTATAATTCATATTCTTCGTTCAATGGGCCAAACTGACTGAAGTAAGTGACCATACGTCAAATACTAGGTATATTGTATTTATTTATTGTGTTCTATGCGTCCCGGGTTCTTTGTGTCCCGGGTTCTATGCGTCCCTAAAGCAGTTATTTTTATGCAGGGTTCTATGTGTCCCGGGTTCTATGTGTCCCCGTTACCATGTGTCTATCTCAGTTATGATTGGCCTTGTCGCCATTTTATTCTCAAGTGGAGTCGACGAAATCATATTTTAGTCATCGTTGATGAAGTACGTATTAACTAAAATAAATAAGCGTTAGCATTAATTTGTAGAACTTCTACGATGGGAAGCAAAAGTTTCACGGCCCGTCTACCCATAAATTACTCATGTTCAATAGGCTACATACCAACAATTACGTGTTTTTTTTGTAAAATTAATCAATCTTCCAAAATGCCGGAGATACAGTGCTGAAGAAAAAAAACTGGTAAAGAGTCAATGGACAAAATTGTTATGAATTTTGATACATATTATAACGGTGGAAACATCATTAAATGTGGAAATTTGGAAGCCCCTTAATGCTCACAAATATTGTTCACTTATGAAGAGCTTAGAGGACAAAGCACATGTGTCCATTTTTTAACTTTTGAGAAAAGTGGATCAAAAGATTTCATGTGCGTTGTGCCCTTTGTGCACAAAATGATTTTTGATTTCAAATTACAGCCTAAATATTAACATAAATACGACATTTGAATGAGGGAACAGCAGTTCGTGGATCCAAGAAGATAAAAAAACATCAAATACCATGAATAGTGGTGTAGATTAAGGGTTGGTGGCCCTTTTGACGATGGTGCTTACTTGTGCCCTAAATGTTTTAAAACCTTATTTTCTGCTCTTTGGAATGCTAATATAGGGATAATTCCACGTCAAGGCAATAGAGGGCTCTTCAGGCTTTCTGCTGATATATCACAATGAATAGTGCAAAAGCTCTTTTTGTGCTCTAAGCTCTTTTTATGCTAACGCTGATTATTTTATTTTAGCGATTTTATTTTTTATCCATGATGATTAAAATATGAGTTTGTCGACTCCACTTGAGAATAAAATGGCGATCATAAGGCTAATCATAACTGAGGCAGACACATGCAGCCGGGGACACATAGAACCCGGGACACATAGAACCCTACATACAAATAACTCCTTTGGGGACACATAGAACCCTGTATAAAAATAACCGTCTTTAGGGACGCATAGAACCCGGGACGGAAAGGACCCGGGACGCATAGAACCCGGGACACATAGAGACGACCCCGTATTGATTTGAAGCCAGCCCAACAAAACCAATGGTAATTTGACTTATTTCAGGTATCACAGTATTATATTGAAGGATCTGGTGTCACTCTCCGATCAGCCTTCTGCTGGTCTCCATCGACACAGATTTTCGGGTATGTTGCAATCAAAGGCCTATTTCTCAGAAAAGTGGTGCTAATTGTTTTAAAAATTTGTACGTATAATTGGATTGAAGCGTCTTAAAGCCGCACACTATGCCCCGCTACTCACTCCCCAGTTCGGCCGAAATATTGTGCAACCTCACCTACAGGCGTGCGTAGTGTATAGAACCATAGAACCACATATTATAGCATTATCCTGCATCGAGGTTTTGGGAATCCCCAATGCTGTGTGTAGTCATATGGCGAAACGGCATTTCATTAGACTACAGCGCCATCTGGATTTAGCTGTCGAACTACAAATTTCTATTGTGAGGACATTGGTCTCTCTAAATACGATTTAATACCTGTATTAAAAAACGAAATCTGATTGGATGATTTTATGGAGGTATAAATTCCATGAATATAGGTCCCTGCCTATATTTATAATTATGTCCACCCCGGCCTGCGATAGACAACATCATACCCCGTACGCGTCAAGTCCCTGTGCTCATGAGAGCACTGCGCATCTGGAACGAGTTTGCCTCGCGTCACCCGCCACTGTAGTCTTGCGCTATTTGAAACGCTAATACCGTATAGTCGTGATTTTATTCACTGCGCAAGATTTTGACTCGTGCCAACTGGCTTCCATTGTTACAACAGAAGGCGCTTCTACCTCGCACCAATCTGTTACGCCGTGCTCACAGGATTGTGGGTAATCAAGATGGCGTCATATGGCGAAACGGCATTTCATTAGACTACAGCGCCATCTGGATTTAGCTGTCGAACTACAAATTTCTATTGTGAGGACATTGGTCTCTCGCGTATTTCATGGAAAGCCCAGTTCGAGGTTGAAAAATACTCACGGGAAACAATTTTTAATAAGTTGAAAAACATGTCTTTTTTCGTCAAAAACTACTTTGTATAATTGTAGTGATTCCAGTAATTCGGAATTGAGTGAGCAAATCGGGATAACCAGCTTAATTAATAGGAAAACTTCGTGCCGAATCGGTCCAACTCGCACGAGTCGCATTTTCACAGGCCGTACGGTGCTGCCACCTACTCGGAAACTATTTGAATTACCAAACAACTAAGACGAGAAGCCGACGTGAAAATTTCAACCTTTTCTGTGGTGATTTGACATCGGAATGAGCATTTTCTTATCAAGTTTATCATGTATAAGGTTTGATCTGCAAATTAAAAGCATATTTTATCAATTCTTTGGCAATAAAATGTAGTTTTGGCGATTTTTTTCAGCATGTTACGGCAGATGTGATGACAGAGACTACTTGGGCTTCCAGATAGGCGAGTTTGACAGCCATCAATAAGTTATTTACAGAATGGACGCCGCTATAGATTTAACAACCACAAAACCATCCTGATTTCAAGTAGAAGACAACGCATGAATGTAATAAACAGTAAAACATTTTATTTTCAATCATAACACAGAAACATAAAAAACAGAATCTTGATTTTATGATTAACAAAAAAGATAAATTATTGATAAAATACCAACTGGTAACTTGTAGATTTATCAAAAATAACACTTCGAATCTGCACCATATCACTCGGGCAGTTCCCATCTACTGGCGATACCTGGGACACTTTTGGGGTATTCCAAAGGTAAAACAATTCTGTATATTTTGGAAATTTTCACTGGAGAAATACGGGTCATCTGTGGATTTTATGAACAATACTTCCATACCCACAAATTGCAGAGATATAATATTTTAGCTTAATTATGGTCCCAAGTAGCCCTAGCTGAACAAAAAAAAGTCTCAGTCACCTTGACCTATTGAGCAGAATCATCTGCACATCAAACTATAAAAGGTAGGCCTACATGGCTCATCTACAGTATTAAACAGCACTGACACAAGTGCTTTGTAGTAGTATTGGCTGATATTCATAAAAGGTAGCAATTGCTTTTACTTCAAGTATTGCAGTGCATTTACATTAGCCTTGCTGTGTAAATCTTAAGTAAAAGCATTTGCTAATTTTTATGAATACCAGCCAATTGATTGCTCACTGGAAATTCAAGGGTCTAATTACTCTAGAGGACAATTGGTAATTCTATGTTCAGCAGACCTGCATTTGCTACAGTGATGCTCTTTCAGCTTTTTCCTTACACTACCTCTTTCCTCTAACAAGTTGATCCTATTGTACTTGAGAAAGACTTGTTTTAGGGCCTCTGGACCCCGGTGGTTGGAACCATGGAAATATGCAGTGGTAATCTGTGATCATTAAATTTTTCACACCCTTGCTGGGTGAATTTGCGAAGGCTTCCATGAAGTGACAAGAATTCATGGACATGCGAATGGAAGACGTGTTCGTGAAACGCCACTCTGTGGTTCAACTATGCTGCCACTTTGCGATTCTCTATGTTGATGTAGATTTTCACTGGAATACAGCAAAGCTTGTTTAGTTCCAAAGACAACTAAGAGATCATTCAACGCTAGCGAAGCTAGATGGCAGCTCAGCTCTGCTGTCACTTGGTGAACTTTTGATGCCAGCTTAGAGTTACAGGTCAAACCATGAAACTCTTCCAGTTTGATTTGATGAACTTTAAATAGGAGACCAAACCGTATGTTGGTTAGACCCACTGTGCGCTCACAAAGTGTCAGCATAGTTGGTCTGGCGAGGGCTAAAAATAGAAATCGGTCACCCGGTGACCAGAAAATCGTGACGTCACAGAGAGGGCTAAAAATAGAAATCGGTCAGCTCATGACCCGAAATCGTGGCGTCACAGAGAGGGCTAAAAATAGAAATCGGTCACCCGGGGACCTGAAAATCGTGACGTCACAGATCGATATAAAGTGTCTTACTGTGCACATATCCAAGTAGAATCCCGAACAGTCTATCCTCTTTCGTTTTTGCCTACGACACAGTCGTTGGTAGTATCTCCTATTCATAAATCATTTCCGTGAAATATCACATCTGCGATCAATGACAGGGCACATCTATATACCACAGCATAGACCTAAATGTACAGACCAGCTGTCGGCTTAGACACTGTATAGTGCAGTCTGTGAACAGTAGCACCTCAATTAAAAGGTGTTGCCTCAGAGTATATGTATATTGGGGGGTCCAAGTGGAAGATGTGAAAGGTTTTAGGCAGCGGCAGTGTAATTTTGCTACTTTTTAGGTACTTTTCATCGTTTTTTGACACCTGAAAAAATAGCACTTTTCAAGGGAAAATGCTTAAATTTTAGTGTTTTGGCCGCTGCCATAACCGATTTCCCATCTTCCATCTGGATCCCCCCCCAATATACATATACTTTAGTCGAGTGGTAGAATTTTTGTAAATCACCATTATGTTACCATGGCAACCGTTTTTTGAAAATTTTGTCATAATTATATTTTGTCATATCTCGTCATAGAATAGGCGTACGGGTGAGATCTTGGTGTCCATATATACCGTAGAGTCGGCTCTATAACATCAATATATAACTCAAGATTAGCAACGCCCATTTTACTACGTAGTGGTCACATGTTGGTCAAGACTGACATTCGTGACGGGGATTTGAATAGGCCGTCAGTACTAGGCTCTATTACGGATTGTGGTTTCATGGAATAGGAAGGGATCCATTTCATCATGTATACGGCGGCATTTGACTGACAACATAGGCCTAGTGATATCCCACCACCTCATGTCTTATTCGCAAGAAACTGACCAGGCCGTCTCCTGTGCACCATTGGTCGATCAATGCAGGCGGGAAACCGGGCTCTGACATAGTAATGAACTGGGGGCGGCACTTCGGCACACAGTGCATTGATGTTATAGAACCGACTCTACGGTATGTTTCATGACGTGCTCTACACAATTATGCTAATTAGATGCCGACTAGTGGTCAAGATCAAGGTCAAAGGTCAAGGTCAACACAGAAATCAACGAAAAAATGCACTTCTGCCACATAAAGTTTAGCGTCAAGTGAGCAATTTTTAGCTCACTGGGTGGAGCTATTACGATGGTGCAGCGTCCGTCGTCCGTCGTCGTCGTCGTTGTCCGTTAGCAGGGCACGTTTCGTAACCGCTGGTGCTATTGATCTGAAACTTGGTACATATATACCCCTAGGTCAGGATGACCCACGACACCAAGTTTCGGTCCCATTCGACTCTCAGTTTGGCCACCAGGTGGCAGAAACCAAAAACACAAAAAGTGCAATAACTCCTCAACTAATTACTAGATCATCTCCAAATTTTTATCACAGGTGTAGCTAATAAGGATACATAACATATGTAACGGGTTTTTGATTTGACCTACTTTTCAAGGTCACAGAGGTCAAAGTTCGACAAAAGTGATGAACCTGCCACAGTTTGTCATTATTTCACCGTATCTTCCCCAAATGTGGACCCGGGCAGGCTCGAACGAACCGCGACTCGGAGCGTATATATCAAACACACCCGAACCATGGAGAGGTACACCCCTCCATGGTTCGGGTGTCCACATCCCATTATTCTATGCCAAGCCACTGTTGTCGACGTTACAATTAAACCCACACATAGGCCTAGGCCTGCTATGTAGCCTATCTCAAGTCGCCCAGAGGCCTGAACCAACCAGGACTGGTTCCGATTCCTCTGGGTTATGTATTCTTGGAGGATTCCTCCAAAATGTACTAATAGACTTCTTCAATCAGCCTCGTATGACCCAGATTCACCAGAACCACCACACCACCGAGCTCCTCATATGTGACCCTCCACCCCAAAACCAGACGGAAGTCGCTCCGAAGTTGGCAAGTTGGGATTGAAATGTCTGTCAATTTCAGAATTGTCTGTCTATTGTGAAGTCTGAGTGATTCCTTTTCTTTCCTTGTTTCCAGGTGTCATCTCAGTACGTTTTGGTTCATTTTCCATGCGACTTCCGAATGGTTTTGTGGTGGAGGGTCACATATGAGCAGATTTTGATTCCCCTCCATTTGTCAGACACCAATTTTCTCCAGCTGATGCCCTCCCCTACCGTCACGCAGTAGATTTGCAGTAGAACAACAGTAGAGATACAGTGGTGAAATGCAGTAGATAAACAGTGGAGGTGCAGTTGTCTACTGCAAATCTACTGCCACTCGGTAGTAGTTTTGCAGTAGACCAGAGCAGTAGACTTTGCAGTAGTGGTCATTATGCGGCAGTAGAGTTTGCAGTAGAGATTGAAGTAGATGAACAGTAGTTCATTTAAATATTATGCACCGTACTGTTTCTCTACTGCCGTGCCATATATGGAATAAAACGGCAGTAGATATACAGTAGTGCTAGGCAGTAGATTTGCAGTAGTGCCAGGCAGTAGATTTGCAGTAGTGCTAGGCAGTAGATTTGCAGTAGTGCCAGGCAGTAGATTTGCAGTAGAAGTGCCATTGTTGCAGGGCATTGTTGCAGCTTGCTGTGTACAGGCATTTCCACGTACAAGATGTACTAGGCTACACGATGTACAGGATGGTATTTTTCTACATACTGATCGCACTGCAGATTTTGTGAACCCCTCATTTAGGGTTAGGGTTTGGCTTGTAACCCTCACTGTAGGCCTAAATAGAATTAGGGTTAGGGTTAAGGCCTAGGCTAGGTGGATTTGATGTAGGTTACCCACAAACACAGCCACGTAGGCCTAGGCCCTAGGCTAGGATGAGAAAATTTCAACAAAAATACCTACTGACTAACTGGGCCTAGTTATTGGCAATTGCCCATCCGATTTTGGGCTCATTTTAATCCATATGATCTGCACATTCAGAATATGTGGACAATTATACTTCGGTATTCCACCTTGATTCAGAATTTCACTTTGTTCATCCCAACATAAAAAAGCTGTCTGCTTTCAAAACATCTTCCATGTTTTGGCTCCGTGGTGCATTGTGGGAGTTTGATCATTATGGGATAGTTGGCAGTAGATGTGCAGTAGTCTACTGCATCACAACTGCCAGTGGCAGTAGATGCGCAGTAGTCTACTGTATCACTACTGCCACTGGCAGTAGATGTGCAGTAGTCTACTGTATCACAACTGCCATGTGGCAGTAGAGATACAGTAGTATTTGCAGTAGATGGCAGTAGTCTACTGTATATCTACTGCCATTTGGCAGTAGTGTTGCAGTAGACCAGATTTTCTTATTTGAGTTGGCAGTAGATATGCAGGTGTGAAAGAAGTAGATAAACAGTACACTACTGCCAGGCAGTAGTCTACTGCGTGTCGGTAGGGGCTGTCCCATCGACTGGAAAATTGAGAAAACTCAAAATGAGTAGATTTTTCTCTACTTCAGAATGAGACTCCAGTTGCAGTTGTCTCCAGTCGATGCAAGAGGGCATCAGCCTTAAAAATTGGTGTCTCATTCTGGGTTCGAGTAGTAAAGGAAACTCATTTTAGGGACAAAAGAGTATGCTGGAGAATCATTTTATCTCGAGATGAGATCGATTTTGTACTCTGTGATGCTTCAATCCGACCGTCGCACACAGTGGAATGTATATTATTTTAGACAGCTGTCGCAGTTTGTGCTGCGCTTACGTTGAATCATATTTGTCCAGCAGAAGCGTTAGAGTTGGAAACATGCAGGAATGTACAGGTTGTATATAGGATGTACACAATTCTCGATTTAGGCCAATTTATGGATTACAAAAAATATTCGGTAAGTACTGCTCTTTTCGTAATCCTCAAAAAGAAGAAAAAAGCCAGAATAATTCAGCTACCCAAAAGCACGAAAACAACAGTAAAAAGCTAAAATTTAAGCACTTTTTTCACGATTTTGTTATTTACTGAGAATGTAGCAAAAATTCCTAAAATCCGAGGAAAAAACCTAAAATCCGGGGGAAAACGTAAAACAACGTGAAAAAACACACAAAATAAAACACCGAAAAACATGAAAAAAACACCTTCGATCGGAGGCAAAAAACTCTAATCAAACAATGGGTCATATGAATAAAGACTAGCAAATGCTTTTACTTCAGATTTCTACAGCACTGCCTAGTGCATTTGTATTGCAAAATTCAAGTATAAGCATTTACTAGTTTTTATTCATATGACCCATTGTCTACAATCTTGAATCCTAAAGGGTAAACGAAGTGAAATGAAAAAAGAAATACATAAAAATTGAAATATTTAAAACAATTTCCTGTAAATAAATGTATTATACGTAGGCTAGTGATATAGAAGAAGGGACAAATAACGTTGTTCCTCAAATAACATGAAGCAATCTTATTATAAGACCTTTATTAGCTGATAAGTATTTATGAGACATAAAGTATGTTAATATCAATAAATATTGGTTCCGCTGGCCACCGTTTAGATGGCGCTGCGTAGACGGAAGCCAGACAGAAACTGTTGCGATGTGACGTCATTACACCGGGGATGTGATGTCATATTTTGGGCTATTTTTAGAATGCTTACATGGCAGGTAAACACACGTGGATTTGATATGTCAAATAGCTGTCAAAATGTGGAGAACATGTGTGCGATAATTTTCTTCCACAACCATGGCCAGTTGGTAGCAGCACAGCAGCAGCAGTGAGGCAGAGCCAGTGAGTCTATCGCCCCACCATGCAAAAAAAGGCCAACATGATTTCAGACATTTTGCCTGCAGATATAAAGGCTTATGTTTATTTTCGACAATACCACTTTCGCTTTATGAATACGACCCAATGGGTCCTATTCATAAAGCGGTTCTATCGTTAGACCCGTCTTAGGCCAGTTCCAAGTGTACTGGTGAAGCCACTTTTACACTACGCAGAATTTTGGCCCGGATGAACCGTGCCGTGCTCGACCCGGGCCAGGCCCGCCTCAGAAAGAGCATTTTACCCCATTTACACTGCACCATGAAAACCCCGCCAATATCTGAATCGCCGGCTCTCCTTTCTGTGGAGGTAGGAAATCTCCGTCATTTTCAATATGGCCCATGATCATTCGCGGCAATGACGTATTGAGTTCAAGGCCGATAAATGAGCATGCGCACTTCACTAAAGGCGAGTCATTGAAGTGGGCCGAGCCCAGTAGCGTGTTTACACTGTGCAGTTTTCCAGCGGAACCGTGCTCGACCCGGGCCGTCCAGGTCGAACCCACCTCCTGTTGGGGGGTTCGGCCCGGATGAAAGTAGCGCCGTGCCGAGCCCAGTTGTGCTGTGCCAACCCATTTACACTATTACCTTTTTTGCCGCGCCGTGCTCGACCCGGGTCGAGCATGGTTGAAAACACGTAGTGTAAAAGAGGCCTATGACGGGTCTAATGATACAACCGCTTTATGAATACGACCCAATATGTCTAAACGATTTAACAATTTATCACACCCCTGCTTATTTGCAATTGAAAGCACTAACAGGTGAAGTGAAACAAACAATTTGCATTTTAGACAGATAGACCCGTATGCATAACGGTGGAATAAGCTTATTCCAGGTATAACTTCACTTTATAACGTTACGTTATACCAGGAATAAGCTTATTCTACCTTTATGCATACGGGCCATAGAGAACACAACAAGAGCATTACTTCTGCTATTATTGTGATTCGTTAACAAACAAATTTATAGGTTCTACTTCAGGCAAATGTAATTTTCAGAGACAAGTTATAAATTATTCATCTCAATGATTTCAATCCAAAGTGTTCCTACAATGTTTATAGATATTTTAGAAAAGAATCCTACAAAACTGAAAGTAAGAACTTTTATAACAGAAAATGGCGAAACGGTAATTATTCTTCATGTTCAATGTTTAGTATTTTTAAAAAGACATTTCAAAATTCAAGTCAAATGAAACAGGAACACTTATGAAAGTACACAAAATAAATTCTGCACCTTTGTTTAACATAAAAGAAATACGTAATCTTTATGAATTACCAATTACAATTTGTTGTAAAAGAAACCTGAACAAAATTATCAAAAAAGAAATAATTGAAGAGAAAGTAAAGGAAACAGAAAATATTAAAGAAGAGACAAAGAAGAACATTGGTAGTAATTTGAAAAGAATAAAACAAGAAACAAAACTATTTGATTCATAAAAAAATAAATCATCAAACACATTAGCAATACTAAGAAATATAAATATAAAAAAATGATACTATAAATGAAGTTAGAGGTTATGAAAATAATACGGAACATTTTTCTATACTATTAACAGATCACGGGACTTTGATAAATGATGATAATTTAAGAGAAAAAATGAAAGACCTATTTTCTCCTAAATTTGAAAACTGAAAAATATTGTAAAGATGAATTTCATCAAACTTAGGCCATTTGATTCTATTACTTGTTTGGTGGATCCGCCAATGTTAGTTTTGGGCTTTTAAAAAATAAAATTGGAAAAATGGTCATTTTTTATTGCCACCGATCTAAAAAACCAGATATCGAAAATATAAGTGACACCTTTTGCCTCTGAAGATGTGCAGATGACAGAATATGATTCGGAAGCATAATATATACTGTTACCAAGATTGTACACATTTCATGACATGTACACGTGTTTGGGTCTGTGATGTCTATGATGTGTCAGTCTTGGAAAATAAGAATCAGACAACTTGATAAGACCGCAGTTAGCCATGCATAATACTAATTGGAGCTGTCACATTTGCCATTTTTCAACAAGCACTTTTCCATTAGTTACACTCATATAAAGAGTCCAAAGTTAACTGCCCCAAATTAGCCTCAGTTTTCCATGCAGAGTCTTGAACTTGGGCGGAGACAAGAGAGTCCAAAACAGAGCCATAGTCCCTATCGAAACCCAAGAGTTTATTTATTCAATGTTGAATTTATTCAACTTATTTCAATTTATTCAGTTGTTGATTAAACGTTTTTTTGGCATGATCATAAACAGTCAGGTTATTTGTTGTAATTTGCACCTCATGTTTGATTATTTAACCCCTTAACTGGGTACGGCATACTATTACGTCATTACAAAATCCGTGGAACGCCCGGAAACTCCCGAGGATCTTAGCTTGCGTAAGGCATAAGCGGGTGATCCACCAACTTTATGACGAGTTTACGATTAGTTTGCGATTAGTTCACGACGCGTTTAATTTACGACGAAAAATAGACTAATTTACGACGGAAAATCATAACAGGTGGATCAGCGTTCACGACGAGTTTGCAACTCGTTCACGACTGAATTCTGTTGACGACTGGTTTGCGACGAGTTTACGACGAGATCAAACATGTTTGATTTTGGTTCGGTGGATCAGCCTCAACGTCACGTCATTTCTTTACGATCAGTTTGCGACTAGTTTACGACGAGTTTGCGATTCGATGACGACTGCCGTCGTGAACTAATCGCAAACTGATCGTAAACTCGTCGTAAAGTCTGTGGATCACCCGCAATCACCCGCAATAATTGTACGCCCTGCAAGGAAACGGCACTTCATAGTGCGTACGACTTTATATCACGTATGGAACCTTATGTGTCAAATACTTTTTTTGGCTTGTAGTGTCCATTAGTTGAGACACATACATACAAAAAATCAAGATGGTGGCTCTGTCAAGCCATATTGTAAATTGAAACACGACCATTTTCGAAAGGATCCTTCCTCTAGTCACCACCAACATTATGATCAATTTGATTGGACGAACAGTTTTCTTTTATATGATGGAAGCAGCAAAATTAACTGATGGACGATGCCAACGACGACAGCGGACAACAGACAGACAGAACGGGTTGCCTTAATTCCCCACTTCTATTGAAGCGGGGGCATAAAAAACTGACAAAGCGGGGTCATAAAAAACTGACAGACGTAATTACCTTTTCCAAGAAGAGCAATAAAGAGAAATGCGGTGGCGAGGTTTGAGATATCCATTTGAATGTGTTGTCAGGAATGGCTCCTCAGTCCAGCTCTTCAGTCCTCGGGCTGACGACGAGGGACATGAATGCGACTTTCCAACAGCAGCACTTCTACGTCTGTGCTCGTGCAAGCGACAGATGATAGCAATTATAATAATTTTTCGATCGCCATGTTCGATCAACAAACTTCACTCCCAATCATATCTTCTCAGCTCCCAGAACAACAGATCCATTTCAGTCTCCTGGTTGACAGAAATTGATCTTCTGCCTCTTTCGTCAATGCTATAATTGGAGTGGAGCACTAGAAAGCTCAGAATGGTGCTCAAAGTGTTGGAGAGAGTGGCTGGTTGGTGTGCTGATGTGAATGAGATGTTGTAGATATGAAAGGCAAAGGAACTTTACTTCGTGAACTCGAATACATGGCACAATGTAACTCAATGCACGTAGACCTTGCTCCTCCTAAGGTAATGTATGACGCATGCGCAGTCAGGTTAAAAGCTTTGTACCTGAACCTCCGGTTTGGAAGTGGGGCTCACGGAACGTTCAAAACACATGTTCAAGACAATTTGAAGTTGTTATTTCTGTAGAATTATCGTTATATTACATTTAAATCAGATTTGAAACTCATTTTAACGCATTACAAAGCCTGATATTTTTTTTCTGGTCAATTTTGAATAGGGCTACTGCCGAATTTTTCCCAGATTTTTTCAATCCTAAGGCCGCGTAACCCATCGTGAGCCCCGCGTAACTCGGTTTGTTTCATATGGTTGAGAAGCTGAGATATCCAGCTTCTTGGGGATAATTAATGGCTTTGGCAACAAAATTCCGTGGCAATCATTATATCACCGACAAGGTGGAAGATTGGATTCGTCAATATCGAAGCTCAAACAAGAAAAATCGCAAAACTTCGCCCGATGTTGATGGATTTTGATGCGGTGACGACTGCTTTTCAAGAATCAGGAAGTGCACACAAACTGGGGTCAACTGCGCATACTTTTGGGGAATCCCCAAGCTTATATTTGAGATTTTGATAGCGAAGTGAGACGTTCTGCGCATAGTGATGACGTCATTTTTTACCCATAGTACAGCGCGCACACTAATTTATGCAAAGTTAAGAGTATACAGCAAGTTTCTATGTGCATGGCAAGCCAAACCTTGCGATATTGAATAAACGATACGTGTATTTATGTTCAATGTAAAATGTTTGTATGTGAGAATGATATTTTATGCTTGGTAATAATTTGTTTTCGATACAGAATTTTCATATTCGAAAAATACAGTTTTTCATTCAAACGTAATTTGGTGTATTGTGTAAAATTTAATATATGTTCAACAATTTTCTTATATCGTATATTTTTTGTGATCAATAATATACCGGTATTAAATAATAAAATAAAATAATATAATAAAATATTTTTTACACACAAAATATATCGCACATACAATAAATTTTTATCCCACATAAATATTAATATGAAATAGAAGTCGGGCCTCTAAGGTGAAAGACATAAATATTACATGTATATACATTTTTTTTCGGTATTCAATGAAAAATGTGTCCAATGAATTTTTTTGTCACATACAAAAAATAATCGCAAAGTGGACTTCAGAGTTTAAGGAGGCTTCTAGAATATGGGCCTTAGTGAAAATTGGGACTCTTGTGTTTGATCTGACTTCGGTGAAAATCGGACTTAGATAAATGTTTACTATATGTTTCGAAAATCACTTCCTTTGCTTAACCAGACTGGGCCCATGTTCCCGAAGCCTTCGTTAGGTTAACGATGTCGTTAAAACTGGTAAAATGCATAGCGTAACGACATCGTTAACCTTACGACGGCTTCGGGAACATGGGTCCTGGACCGTCACGCTGAACCGTAATTCGCGCTTTACCGTGACTTACGTGGTGAAAAGAGGAAGTGGATCGAATGTGGCGCAATCGCACAACTCCTCGCTGAGCATGGTGGGAATCGTGGTCGCGCTGCAGCGTGATATCACGGGGCAGTTGAGGTCAACGTTTACAATGGTTTACTTGTGGAGATTACAACAACAATCGCGGCTAACCGAGGCCACCCGAAGATAAGAGACTTTAGCACATCTGATTTCAAAAAAGCGTCAATCGTTTTTAAAAAGCGTCATTTTGAAATGACCTGCCCAAATGCAAACTCTGTCATCTTATCTACATACCTGAACTGAATTTCAGGCTCTGCAGGCGTTTATGGCGCCGAAAATGGCATATAATGCAGGTAGGCACAGCAGGCCTTCCATTAGGCCAAGTAAAAAAATACTCATGTTTATCGTCCCCGCCCGTGCCTAAAATCAGGGCCGCACCAAAAATGTTTTTTATTTTTTATTTTTGAATTTTGCACCAGAAAAACACTCCGCACAAGCGCAATTTGTTAGTGCTGTTAGTGAGGCAGAAATTGAAAGTAAAAAAGCAACAAAGACTGACTGTGACCATGGTAGATGGTGACTCTTGTCATCTGAGGGGCAATATTCATGATATTGCCCTCTGGAAACCCATCTTCCAAAATAAAAAATAAAAATAAAAAGCGCCCCACCCCTTGCCAATTTTGAGGGACCAGCTGGACGATAAACATAATTTTTTTTTACTTGGCCTTACGACTGGCGAGGTAAATTTCGGTCGAAAATTGCCTGTAAAATCTTTAAACGTGAGTACGACACAGTGAATTCTTGCTTGTTTATATTGTATTTTGTACAGTCATTGCGCGGTTTGGCGCGACAAAGTCACGTGGACGTTTCGACCACGATACAGCGTGACGGCCTAGTCTGTTAACAGAGTTTTTGATTTCTCACATTAAAGAGTGTGGTCTATGCCTGACATACCCTGAGGAGTGAAGGAATTGACTGTTTCATGTAAAAAGGGTGTGCCTTTCCCTGTTAGCCTACTGAAACACACTTTGATATGAGAAATCAAAGTCACTGGATGTGCTCCACATGATGACAGAACTTGTTTTCCTCCATTGAAACCAGTTCAGTACGTGTACAAATCGTCCATATGTTTTTTTATCTTTTTGCCTGTTGTGCTGTTTTTTGGCCCTCCTCTTGCTGTCCATTCCTCCTGTCTGGTCTAGACTTTCCTTGTAGTGGCAGATCTTACCAAAAAAATTCTTGAAAATATTTTACTGCTTTCGTAATATCTCAAAATATCAAAATTTGAGATTTTTAAAATTTTGATATATTCGATCATTTTTTAAAGTAATTTGGTAATATTCATTCCCTGGTGATAATTTATGTAATTTTTGTACCTTTTAAAAATTTAAAAATTTCCTGTTACATGACAAAGGGTTAAAATTAGGTTGACCGAAATACATGAGATACATGACCAAGTAAGTATACCACACTATGTTATGAGGGGCCATGTGGGAATTTAATTGTTTCCCAAAAATTATTTGAAATAATATCATTGTTTCAAACCATAAATGTATGTACACTCATGCGAAAAAATAAATGGACAGTGTTTTTTTAACTCTGTACAGGAAGTGATGCATAATTTTGGGTTCTAGCTCAGATATATGGCCCTTCACCATCTCTTGTATATGTCCAAGAGCAAATTTCAAGGAAAAAATGAAAACACCATGCAAGTAGGGGCCTATCACTGTTTCAAAATGTCATTGAAAATGAGATTTTTGAAATCGTGAAGTTTTTCATAAAAACCAAACTTACCATGAATCTATGAAGAGTTCTGAAACTCATGGTGAACAAACTACTGAAAAATATTCGCCCTATTCTGTGTTATTCAAGGAAATATGCATGATAAACGGGACACGTTTCAACACATTTTAAAGAAAAAGTTTAATTTCTCTGTGATCGAGGGTAATATAGTTACCGAATCTTGGTCAGTCTTAATCTTTTAGTGAAAGTTAGCACCGCAACCCAAACTTTCATGAAAAGTCTCAAATTTCAGATTTTTGATATTTTCGATAATCTCAAATATCATCAAAGTTAGCCAAGATTTTCAAACACTTTCTTCACCATATTTCTTAGAATTTTCCATAGATTATTTGATAAGTCATTTCTGGTAAAAAAAAGTTAAGATTTCAAAAATCTCTGTTTTGTTGATATTTTAAAATAGTGATATTTTCATGATAATTAAATCTTTTCCATGAAATTTCCTGTCTGACATACAGAGGAGATGTTCCTGGGCCAGATATCAAAGCTGCAACCCCATCGTATGCATACCTCAGCAACAGAAGACAACAAACTGCTGTCCATTTATTTTTGGCATGAGTGTACATGTACATGTATTTTTACTTATTTCATCAAATAAAAGTATGAACATAACCATTGAATTATTTTTCAAACCAGCAATTAGACTAAACATATGATTTCATTCCATGAAACTTAGACAAATTCATGGGTTTGAAAACATACGATGCTTTCAAACCATAACAAAATCATTTCAAACCATAAGTTCACGCAAATTCATGGCTTGCTAATCACGAAAAATCGGCAAAAATCTTGGTTTTCAAACCATGAATATCATCAAATCCTCATGGATTGTAAACAATGAATATTGCACAAATCATGGTTTGCTAGAGTGTGAAGAGTGTTTGTTTGGTCAGGGTTGACTGTTTTATTGTACATGTATATGACATCCAGGGCTGGTTTGGGGAGAAAGATGACTTTGATGAGATAAATTTTTGCTAAAAATGTAAAAGTTATTTTGCTCTAAGGAAGCTTTACGTATGAGCCAATTTTATTCAAACTTCACCATACTGATGGTAATGCTTGTCTGCACAAGAATATATGAGCAGTTAAGGAGGGGGAAATGTTCCGAACAGCAAAAAAGAGGATTTTGTCAACACTCTTTATGCATAGTCTAGGATAAAGTTGTAAATGTTAGAATTTACTAATATTGCATGACTCAGTTTTGTTATGTGGAGAATGCAAATAGATGTTCACTTGGTGGAGAAAAAATTGATTTGTCAGCCCTCCTGTTCCCTTTTCCCACATCCTGAATTCTGCACTGGTGGTTCCTCAAACTGAATCAAGTGGTCATAATAAAGACTTAGTAAATGCTTTTACTTGCGTTTTGCAATACAAATGCAGTAGGCAATGCTGTACAAATCTGAAGTAAAAGGAATTGTTAGTCTTTATTCAAATGACCCAATGTGTTTACCTCAAGTTATACTTAGTGATGCCAAAGTGATTTAGTATTCAAGCATTTTGACACTTCTCAAACACACAACTTTTTACAGTCTTCTCCATTGCCTGTTGCCTGTAAAGTATTGTGATAACGAGCACTCTGAACATTTTCTCCATGGACTACTCTCCCCACAACACCTCGCCCCCATCATTATGCAGTGCCTTAATTTTCAATGATTTTGGTACTACTCCACCACGTTCTGGCTTAGTCCACTGCATGTAAGCTAAGTAGGCGTATGAAGTGCTCAACTAACTAGGAATGAGGACATTTCCTCCATGAATTACTCTTCTTTACACTTCATCAAATGGAACAAAGTGCTGCTGAAAGTCCTGCTATTCAAAGATTTTGACACTATTCCATCACAACACCATCGCACCTCAAAGACAGTGGGCCCATTATGATTGACAGCACCAGCACAGCCAATCAGGAAACACTTGGTTCCAGGGGCGGATACAGAGGGGGGGTTGGAACCCCTCCGTCGGTGACCAAAGATAATATTTTTTATCGCCTAACAGAAAAAAATATCGCTTGTAGCGTTGCCAGTGTATCTGATGTAATCATGGCGAAACAATCGTTGCATGGATGATTCTTCCCCTCCTTGGGACAACATACTATTGTGTACTGTTTCGAAATACACTCTAAAAACTAAAGAGTTAAAGGAACTCCTAAAGAGTTAAAGGAACTCCTAAAGAGCCTGTACAGTGAGTGCTCTTTAGAGTGTACTAAAGGCCTGTCTACACCATCAACATTTTCAAAACATTTCTGCGACAAAACATCTTGAAAACTGTTTTCGAAGTGTTGCGGCTTGTTTCAGCGTTGCTCTACACTCTGCAACATTATCAAAACATGTTTTCAAATTCCCTTATAAAAAAATCTTCACCGGTAAATGACTGGTAAACCAGCTGGTAATATGAGTGGTATTTGACTGGTACTATACCGACTGGTATTTGGGGTGTATTATGAGACAGGTAAATTTACCAGTCACTGGTAAATATAGGCCTACCAGTCAGGTAAATTTACCAGTCACTGGTAAAAATACCAGTATTACCAGGCACTGGTAAATATACCAGTCATTACCAGTCACTGGTAAATATACCAGTCATTACCAGGCACTGGTAAATATACCAGTCATTACCAGTGACCGGTAAATTTATTCACTAAATACCATTCATTAAGATTGATAAGCATGTTTAAAAGGGTCCCAATCATCCTTGACCAACTTTACATATTTATTGGACAAAGGACCAATCACTGTGGGCTACCCGTCGAGGGTTATTCGAATAACCCTCGACGTATGGCCGCCATTTTCCCAATCGATTCGCCAGGATTTTTGCTGACTGTGACCAGTAGAGTGTAATTCACGGCTTCATTTTCAGCAGATTTGTAGAGAAAATTGTCACACACACGTCTGTACTTGTCTTTTCTCTGCAAATTGCCTATGAGCAGCGTAATTTGCCTTTGAAAACATCGACGAAGTCGAGGGTTTTTCGCACGGGCGTCGAGGGTGATTATAACGGTTTATTCCTTGCCGTCGAGGTTGATTCAACAATATCGAGGGTGATTCACTAAAAAGAGGGTATTTCACATGAACTTGGCTCAAGCGTTATTTCAGTCTCTTTTTCACTGCTCCTTTTTTTTTATTTGACGCATGGAGTCATAAAGCAGTGCCCCCACGCCCCGTGCGAGGCCCCGTGCAGAGCTTCTTATCTGTTTCCATAGTGCCAGATTTCCAATGAATTGATTTCCACTGATTTCCAATGAAGCATTGTGTTTGTCGCAAACGAGTCAACAAAAACTGAAATGAAATGGTCCATGGACCATGTGCTCACTGGGTTGGACATAACAGTCTAATGACAGAGGGAGGTACATATCAGTTATGACTGAGCAATCTGGGTCAAGTCATTCCCAGGTACATGTAGGACTTTGATGATTTTTGGGTTATGCCACCTGGCGGTCATATTGGATGTCCAATCGGACTGGAACTTCACATGCACATAAAGGTCATCTGCAGGGGGACACATAGCACATTGGAGCGCTTTGGGTCAAGTCGTTCCTGAGTTACAGCACTTTGATTATTTTCGGGTTACGCCACCTGGCGGCCATATTGGATGTCCGATCGGGCCGAAACTTCACAGGGACATAAAGGTCATCTGCAGCGGGCCACATAGCACATTGGAGCACTTTGGGTTAAGGCGTTCCTGAGTTACAGCACTTTGATGATTTTTGGGTTACGCCACCTAGTGGTGGCCATGTCTGAAGTCAAATCAGGCCGAAATTTGACATGCATGTAAAGGTCATCTAGACGGAGGTAAATATCAAATTTGAGCACTCTGTGTCAAGCCGTTCCCGAGTAATAGCACTCAGTTGATTTTCAGGTTACACCACCTGGCGGCCATACTGGATGTCCAATCGGGCCGAAACTTGGTATTTTTAAAGGTCACCCTCCAATGCATGTTTATGCAAGATATGAAGTCGCTCGGTGAAATAATGACAAATTGTGGCAGGTTCGTCACTTTTGTCGAACTTTGACCTCTGTGACCTTGAAAAGTAGGTCAAATCAAAAACCCGTTACATATGTTATGTATCCTTATTAGCTACACCTATGATAAAAATTTGGCGATGATCTAGTCATTAGTTCAGGAGTTATTGCACTTTTTGTGTTTTTGGTTTCCGCCACCTGGTGGCCAAACTGAGAGTCGAATGGGACCGAAACTTGGTGTGGTGGGTCATCTGACCAAGGGGTATACATGTACCAAGTTTCACATCAATAGCTTCAGCAGTTACGAAACGTGCCCTGCTAACGGACGACGGACGACAGACGACGGACGACGGACGCCGACGGACGACGGACGCTGCACCATCGTAATAGCTCACCCCAGTGAGCTAAAAACTAAAAAAATATGTTCAGTCGCTGCTGTAGTCGCAAGGCCGGTCGCCTTGAAAATCGCTCGAAAAATCGCACTCATATCAAAGCTTGGTTCCTGTTTACATAGATCATTCCAATTTTTAATAGGTGTTAGAGAGGCAAATTTCGAACATTAACAAACTTTTCTTAAAGCCCAACTGTAGGCTATTGAATGTGAAAAACGCAAATCATCGCCGCGATTCTCGCACGACGTCAGCATAGTGTAAAATGTACAACGCTCTGTCAGAATACATTAGAGCTCTCCCTGCAGTTTTTTCCAATGCTGAAAACCAGGGCTTGATTCTGTGAAGTGCGTATCAGGCAAGCATTTTGGGGACCTTCACGAGGCTATGGGACCTCTATGTGCACTCTCCTAACTTTTTGAAAATATCGTAAAATTCAATACTGTGGGGCTTTAAATTCTTCGGCCAATGAGTGACGTGGGCCCATATTACTGTACATTAATATGATCAATAACATTCCGCCTTACCTCATCAACGATGTTGTTGGCATTATCTTTCATCTCCATGATCTTATTTGTCTGAAAGGAACACGAGGATTTTTTGCCAACTTAGGGAGCATTTCAATATTGCTCGATGTCATGAGAGACATTTTTTTTCATATCACTTCCCCTTAGATGTTTTGAAAATTGGGAATGGAATGTGGTCACACGAAAAAGATTTCGTCTCTGATCGTCATGCTTACGGCATCAAGCAGTAGGTCTATTTTCAGTTAATATATCGCCTTGCAAACGGATTTACCGAAATAGGTGGCATTCAACAGGGAAGGGCACCTGTCACCAACAGGTAGGCGTAACTATAGTTAGCTTCAAGGGAGTCATCCATTGAGTATGTAAACGCATGAAAAGGTCGTTGTTAGACACCCCCCCCCCCCC